>JAFMOD010000651.1:38796-66950 GCA_019802435.1 Corydoras maculifer | reverse complement strand
ATATATATATATATATAAATTTGGTGTATTATGGTATGTACAGGGCTTTAAGGTCAGTGTGTTCCTTAGGGATGAATTGGAAAACCTTATTACAATGTGAAACCTTACTAAAGACCAGAGTTTAATATAATAAGTGCTTTTGTAAGAGAACGATACCCGTGTCCTGTGGGCAGGTCACAGACGTCTGGATTTGGTTGTAAATAGTATTTTGCTTTATTAAAATAAAGGCTCTGTTTTATTTGATGTATTGCGTTCTGCGTTTGCTTTCACAGCTGTAGTGGGTGTGCTGCTCCCTGAAGTGCAGCTGGATTTGCTACCAGGTTCCTGCAGCTTTGAAAGTGGCACTTGTGGCTACACATCCGACCCAGTTCACGCTGCATGGACTGTAAACCGGGAAGGTATGAACGTAAACGTAGAAATATGGATTATGTTGCCTCTATTGAATGTTGTTTTGTTGTTCAAGCATTTAAAAAATGGTTTCTGGTGATGTAATCAAAGAAATGTAAAGTTTTATTCATCCATTCATTATTTTCCACTTAGTCTAATATTAGGGTCATGCCCATCCAGCGGAGAACACCACGAGCAGATGCACCCAGGACAAGGGGGCCAGTCTATTACTGGGAACACACTCACTCACTCTCACAGACACTATGTAGGGGCAATTTAGAGCCACCAATGCACACATCTTTTTGAACTGTAAGAGGAAACCGGAGAACCCATAGGAAGCTCACACTGATACGTGCCCAGCGCACAAAATGCTCTCCCTTGAATGGTCATAGGGAAGCCCCCTGCAAACTTAGTAGAGGATCAAGTGGAAAATAATGAGATGAAATTAATTTATTGCAAAGAAATTAATTACAGAGCCTATTAATGTTAAAAATATAGAAAACAAATGTATATATATATATATATATATATATATATATATATATATATATATATATATAAAGGCGGCACGGTGGCGTAGTGGTTAGCATGTTCTCCTCTCAGCACTAGGGATTCCCGGTTCGAATCCCCATCTGGGTGGAGTTTCCATGTTCTCCCCATGTCTGCGTGGGTTTCCTCCGGGTTCTCTGGTTTCCTCCCACAGTCCAAAAACATGGATCAAGTCAATTGAATTCTCCAAATTGCCCCATATAGAGTGTGTTTGTGTGAGTGAGTGTGTGTCCAGCGATGGATTGGCACCCTGTCCTGGGTCTATCTGCCCAGCGCCCGAAACTTTGTCCCTTGGATGGGCATGGGGAACCCCCCCCCCCCGCGACCCTAATAGAGGATAAGGCTGGAGATAATAAATGAAAAAATATATATATATATTCATTCGCAGACACTTATCCAATGCAAATTACAAGTGAGTACATAGTATAGCATAATGATGAAATTAATCTGTTAAATAAAGACATGTTACACACAATAATTTCATTTTAGCAGATTTTATGTAAGTTAAAAATGATGACCTATCATTTAGGTAATTCCTAAAGCCTTAGAAACTAATTCTGGCTTTTAGATTGCCTTTATTAAGATCTGCTTCCTAGTACTTGAAGTCCATCTGAAGTCTGTCAAGTGCTCCATCCAGAAACAGCAGCCTGCTTTTCATCACGTTGGACAAGATTACGCTTAGAAAATAGATTTTACTGTCGCTGCTATCAGGCCAAGAGCTCCTCCAGTTGTAAACAGCAGCTGGAGTAAGGATGTGTGGCTGAGCCCATTGTGAAACACAGACATTTAATTGAAAGAGAAGCCAGAAAAGGGCCAGGGCACTTCCACCTCCATCAGCTCAGAGGTCACCGTTACCTGGATGTCATTCTATTTGGCTGCGAGTGGATTTGCCACATTTTCCCTCTGTGTTTCCCTTTTTTTGCAAAGACTTTATATTGCACCATGGCCTGTTTGGTTTCCTTGGCAACTTAATGACTAACTGTGATGGAAAGATGGCTCAGTTCGCCACAGCCTTTGATTATGGTTCAAATTTAAACCTGTGGCATGAAGCAAGTCAACTGAAGTGGAGATTTTTAGACTGAAGGAATGAGATCCTGAAAGAGTTGCTGAAAGATATTAATGAGTAAAAACAGGAATTAAAGGATAACGAATAATATTAACAATACTAAAGATAGTGGAGGTAACCGGAGAACAAAGAGGAAACCCACACGGAGGCGGGAGGAACATGGAAACTCCACCCAGATCGGGATTCGAACCTGGATCCCCAGCACTGAGAGGCGGATGTGCTAACCACTACACCACCGTGCACAAACAAGCTTATATTCTTATATACTGTGGTTTTTATCTTTCCCCAGTTATATAAATCAAAGATAATAATAATAATAATAATAATAAAGCAGGCAGCATGGTGGCTTAGTGGTTAGCATGTTCTCCTCTCAGCACTAGGGATTCCCAGTTCGAATCCCCATCTGGGTGAAGTTTCCATGTTTTCCCCGTGTCCACGTGGGTTTCCTCCGGGTTCTCCGGTTTCCTCCCACAGTCCAAAAACATGGATCAAGTCAATTGAATTCTTCAAATTGCCCCATATAGAGTGTGTCTGTGTGAGTGAGTGTGTGCCCAGTGATGGATTGGCACCCTGTCCTGGGTGTATCTGCCAAGCGCCCGAAATGTTCTCCCCGGGATGGGCATGGGGAACCCCACCGCGACCCTAATAGAGGATAAATAAGATAATAAATAAGATAATGGATGGATATCATGTATATATTGATTTTTAAAGGTAGGCAGCATGGTGGCTTAGTGGTTAGCATGTTCTGCTCTCAGTGTTAGGAATTCCCGGTTCAAATCCCCATCTGGGTGGAGTTTCCATGTTCTCCCCGTGTCCACGTGGGATTCCTCCGGGTTCTCCGGTTTCTCCCACAGTCCAAAAACATGGATTAAGTCAATTGAGTTCTCCAAATTGCCCCTATATAGAGAGTATGTCTGTGTGAGTGAGTGTGTGCCCAGAGATAGATTAGCGCCCTGTCCTGGGTGAATCTGCCCAGCGCTCGAGACGTTCTCCCCTGGATGGGCATGGGGAACCTCCCGCGACCCTAATATGGGATAAAGCGGAAGATAATGGATGGATGAATAGATACTAAAGCAACCAATTACGTATAAATTAACATGTAGATCATTTGCAGGAACGTCATCACAAGCTGAAGACTAGAGTCTAATACTGTACATATTAGTTTGTCCTCTTGTTGTAAGATTGTACAGATAGTCATGTTGATACGTGATGATGGGGGGGTAGAAAATAATATTTTGTTAGTAAAGTGCAACAATTGAGCCTTTAAGTGGACGGTTGATTTCATAATGTATTTTCTCTTGGCTGCAAAACCATTTGTCAGCATTTTTAAAGGAACAGCCCCTCTTCTATCCACCCGGTTTTTCCCTTACAGCGTGAAACCTCAAGCCGCTCTGATTTTCAGTTTAAACAGTGAATGGGAACAAGTCCCCTGAGCATCTAAACCTAACGGCCTTGTAGAATTTGATCTGAGGAGAATCACACCATGTCCTGTTTTAACTGGACTCCAGTTCTTCTGTAGCTGAAGAACACTGAACACTGATCTCATCCTCACTGTAAAACTCCTCAGCTCTGTTCCATGTGCGTTTCATTGAACTCTGACTACAAATGACATCACTCTGTGTAAGATGTCTAGACTTTGCCTCCTGCTTGGTTGCTGTCTGCTTTATTAGACTCGTGGCTCTTTGACGTTTTACAGCCGCTCACATTGCGACGGTGTCCTAAATAAATTAATAAAACATGATGAAACTTGGAGGCATGTTGACTTAGTGGTTAGTATGTTCTCCTCTCACCACTAGGGATTCCCGGTTCGAATCCCCATCTGGGTGGAGTTTCCATGTTCTCCCCATGTCCATGTGGGTTTCCTCCGGGTTCTCCGGTTTCCTCCCACAGTCCAAAAACATGGATCAAGTCAATTGAATTCTCAAAATCGCCCCCTATAGAGTGTTTCTGTGTGAGTGAGTGTGTGCCCAGCGATGGATTGGCGCCCTGTCCTGGGTCTATCTGCCCAGTGCCCGAGATGTTCTCCCCTGGATGGGCATGGGGAACCCCACCGCGACCCTAATAGAAGATAAGCGGAAGATAATGAATGAATGAATGAAACTTGGAGGCACGGTGACTTAGTGGTTAGCATGTTCTCCTCTCACCACTAGGGATTCCCGGTTCGAATCCCCATCTGGGTGGAGTTTCCATGTTCTCCCCGTGTCCGTGTGGGTTTCCTCCGGGTTTTCCGGTTTCCTCCCACAGTCCAGAAACATGGATCAAGTCAATTGAATTCTCCAAATTGCCCCATATGGAGTGTGTGAGTGTGTCCAGTGATTGGTGTCCTGTCCTGGGTGTATCTTCCCAGCGCCCGAGACGTTCTCCCCTGAAACCGCGTCCCTAATAGAGGACAAAGCGGAAGATAATGGATGGATGATGAAACGTGGCTGCACGGAGGTGTAGTGGTCAACACGTTCGCCTCTAGGTTTCAATCCTAATCTGGGTGGAGTTTTCATGTTTTCCCCGTGTCTGTGTGGGTTTCCTCTGGATTCTCTGGTTTCCTCCCACAGTCCAAAAACATGGATCAAGGTCAATTGAGTTCTCCAAATTGCCCCATATGGAGTGTGTCTGTGTGAGTGAGTGTGTACAGTAATAGATTGGCGTCCTGTCCTGGGTGTATCTGCCCAGCGCCCAAGACGTTCTCCCTTGGATGGGCATGGGAAACCCCCCTGCGACCCTAATAGAGGATAAAGCAGAAGATAATGGATGGATGATGAAACGTGGTCAGCACGTTCGCCTGCCACGCTTTCCTCCCACAGTCCAAAAACATGGATTTAAGCTGAACTGGCTACTGTGTTATTTGACACGACATGTGTAAATAACATTCATGTTTTACAGGCCGCTTCATTACAGCCGACTCGATGTTTATGAATGGAAACGACAAGGCCTTATTGGTCAGCCCTGAACTTCAGATACTCCACTGGAGCTGCTTGCGTTTAGTGTACCAGATCACGGGGGCCGGCTCCCTCTCAGTGCACCTGCGACCTCATGGGGACAACTTCGATCACATCCTGTGGACAGTGGATAAACCCTCAGACAGCTGGCTCATTGGGAGCGTGGACCTCCGCAATGTTTCCACCATCAATCAGGTAGCATTCAACCGGGATCAGTTTAAATGTTAATGTTAAGATTACATGAATGTATTTAACACTGCAACTGCTTCAATACCTTTAATAAAAATAAAACATTACTAACATTTAAAGTCAGATACTTAACATCCATCCATTATCTTCCACTTAATCCTCTACTAGGGTTACAGGGGGTTCTCCATGCCCATCAGGGGAGAAGGTTTTGGGCGCTGGGCAGATACACCCAGGACAGGACACCAATCCATTGCTGGGGACACACTCACTCACACAGACACACTCCATATGGGGCAATTTGGAGAACTCAATTGACCTTGATCCATGTTTTTGGACTGTGGGAGGAAACCGGAGAACCTGGAGGAAACCCATGCGGACACAGGGAGAACATGGAAACTCCACCCAGATTGAGATTCGAACCCGGAATCCCTAGCGCTGAGAGGAGAACATGCTAACCACTAAGCCACCGTGCCACCCGACACTTAACATTTATTCATTCATTATCTTCCTCTTTATCCTCTATTAGGGTCGCGGTGGGGTTCCCCATTCCCATCCAGGGGAGAACGTTTCGGGTGCTGGGCAGATACACCTAGGACAGGGCGCTAATCCATCACTGGATACACACTCACTCACACAGACACACTCTATATGGGGCAATTTGGAGAATTACATTCACCGTGATTCATGTTTTTGGACTGTGGGAGGAAACCGGAGAACCTGGAGGAAACCCACGCGGACACGGGGAGAACATGGAAACTCCACCCAGATTGGGATTCGAACCGGGAATCCCTAGCGCTGAAAGGAGAACATGCAAAGCACTAAGCCACCGTGCCGCTCGAGACTTAACATAATATAAAATCATATAACATAATATAACGTGATGAACGTGGTGAAGTGGCACAGTGGTGTAGTGGTCAGCACATTTGCCTCTCAGTGCTGGGGATCCAGGTTCAAATCCTGATCTGGGTGGCATTTCCATGTTCTCTGCGTGTGTTTTCTCTGGGTTCTTCAGTTTCTTCCCACAATTCAAAAGCATGGATTCAAAGTCTGCTCTAAATTGCCCCTATACATAGTATGTGTGTATGTATTGGCCGCCCTGTCCGGGGTGTAACTGCCCAGCACCTGAAATATTTTTCCCTGAATGGGCTTGTGGACCCCCCCCCCCCCCCCCCCCCGCCGTGGCAGCTTTGTGACACTAACATCATGCTTTTGTATTTTTGATTTAGCTGTTGATGGAGGCGAGACCCGACAAAGGACCAGGAAACAGCATCGCTATCTTTGAAATTCATGTCATCCCCGGTTACTGTATAGGTTCGTCCTTTAATCCTCTATTAATCCCCTTTAAATACATGCGCAGAATGTGTTCGCACATAGACACAACTTGAGGTCTGGGCTTGGTGCAGTTGATTAGAACGTATAGAACTTATCATTTCCATATGAGTGTTAGAACCATTAGAGGACAGTCCTGTTACTGTGCTGTTGATTTAAATTCCAAAGATAAGATTATTTCGTGTTGCTGTGTTTCAGAATGCAATTTCGAAGAAGATCATTTGTGTGGCTACAACATTCTCTGGAACCCCAATGTGAACTGGTATGTGGGGGGCAGCCAGTACCGAGGTCCTCAGTCCAACCTCCCACATGACCATACGACAAACAATAACAAAGGTATGACTGAAATATTTATATATATATATATATACTGTAGGGGCGGCACGGTGGCTTAGTGGTTTAGCATGTTCGCCTCTCATCACTAGGGATTCCCGGTTCGAATACCCATCTGGGTGGAGTTTCCATGTTCTCCCCGTGTCTGCGTGGGTTTCCTCCGGGTTCTCCGGTTTCCACCCACAGTCCAAAAACATGGATCAAGGGCAATGGAATTCTCCAAAAAATTGCCCCATATAGAGTGTGTGTGAGTGAGTGAGTGAGTGAGTGAGTGAGTGAGTGTGTGCCCAGCGATGGATTGGCACTCTGTTCTGGGTGTATCTGCCCAGCGCCTGAAACGTTCTCCCCTGAATGGGCATGGGGAACCCCCCCACGACCCTAGTAGAGGATAAAGCGGGAGATAATGAATGAATGAATATATACTGTATATATATATATATATATATATATATATATATATATATATATAGGGCGGCACTGTGGCTTAGTGGTTAGCATGTTCTCCTCTAAGCACTACGCATTTCAGGTTAGAATCCCCATCTGGGTGGAGTTTCCATGTTTACCCCGTGCTGCGTGGGTTTCCTCTGGGTTCTCTGGTTTCCTCCCACAGTCTAAAAACATGGAACAAGTCAATTGAGTTCTCCAAATTGCCACATATAGTGTGTGTATGTGTAAGTGAGCGTGTGCCCAGTGATATAATGGCACCCTGTCCTGGGTGTATCTGCCCAGCGCCCGAAACGTTCTCCCCTGGGTGGGCATGGGGAACCCCCTGCGACCCTAATAGAGGATAAAGTTGAAGATAATAAACGAATGAATGAATATATATATATATATTAATTAAATGTCTTAACAGCTTTAGTCCTTTAGTCAGTGAGTGAGAGATGCTGAGAGAGCAGCAGCTCATGTTTAATATTGTTTTGTTTTATTTGAATCTAGGTCGATTTATGTACGTTGACTCGATTTATGCCAAGAGGTTTCAGGAGGTGGCAAAGTTAGTGTCACCAATGATCATGACCCCCATGAGCGGCTGCTTGTCCTTTTACTACCAGAGGAACCATGCCAGCGGCAACTTCTTTGCAGTTTTCACTAAAGATCAGCTGGGCCACTACGAGGAGATCTGGAGGCCTGACGTGTATGCCACGCCCACCTGGAAACTCGTGCAGGTGGACATAAAAGTGCACCATCCTTTAGAGGTGAGTGAATTAGAAGCATTGAGATTCTTGAGTCGATCTGAGGGCGGGGTTTATTGGTGGAGTTGTAATGGCTGGGGTTAGGATTTGATATTAAAGTGACTTTGATGATACAGTGGAGTTAAGATGGAGGCAGGAATGTCACACACAGTTACAGTGTTTACAAAAGCAGTGAAAAAATAGAGCAAAGTGGCAAAAGTGGATAGAATCAACACCAGTGTGAACTTAAACACTCTCACACACTTACACTGAGATTATGCTGCTTACATACATACATACATACATACATACATTATGCTTAACTACACAAACACACACACACACACTTACACTAAGTTTATGCTGCTTACATACATACATACAGTATGGTTAGCATGTTCTCCTCTCAGCGCTAGTGATTCCCGGTTCGAATCCCCATCTGGGTGGAGTTTCCATGTTCTCCCCGTGTCCATGTGGGTTTCCTCCGGGTTCTCCGGTTTCCTCCCACAGTCCAAAAACATGGATCAAGTCAATTGAGTTCTCCAAATTGCCCCATATAGAGTGTGTTTGTGTGCGTGTCTGTGTGAGTGAGTGTGTGCCCAGCGATGGATTGGCGCCCTGTCCTGGGTGTATCTGCCCAGTGCCCGAAACGCTCTCCCCTGAATGGGCATGGGGAACCCCCCCCCCCGCGACCCTAATAGAGGATAAAGCGGGTGATAATGGATGGATGGATATAATAATGCATTCCTAAAGGCGGGCAGCACGGTGGTTTAGTGGTTAGCATGTTCTCCTCTCAGCACTAGGGATTCCCGGTTCGAATCCCAATCTGGGTGGAGTTTCCATGTTCTTCCCGTGTCGGCGTGGGTTTCCTCCGGGTTCTCCGGTTTCCTTCCACAGTCTAAAAACATGGATCAAGTCAATTGAGTTCTCCAAATTGCCCCATATAGAGTGTGTCTGTGTGAGTGAGTGTGTGCCCAGTGATGGATTGGCGCCCTGTCCTGGGTGTATCTGCCCAGCGCCCGAAACTTTCTCCCCTGGATGGGCATGGGGAACCCTCCCCCCCTGCGACCCTAATATAAGATAAAGCGGAAGATAATGGATGGCATTCCTAAAGGCATGCTGAAGGAATATTTCCAGAAAAATAATAAACCTTGACATTATTTATTACATTGTATTTTCATTGCATTTTGCATTACAGTTTACATTGTTTTAACCACTATTCACAATAAAAGTTATGTCTGCCTGTGTGGTTCATGAGCTTACATTCATGGCCTCAGCAGGAACAAGAATGTAGGGCAGCAACAGAACCTGAAGCTCATGGAAACACAGAGTCAGGGAAAATTAAATGCTTCCAACAGTTGGCACTTCCAAAGTATCACTGCTTTGTATTGACATGGAAACAGATGTTATATTGGTTTCATATATATTGCATCATTGTGATGCAGTTTTGAACATCTGGGACTTTTTAAATGACAGCACATAGCGCTTGTCAGGTTAGTATACAGTTGTGTTGCCTTATTGTGGTGCAGCGATGGAATGGAAGCCAAATAATGAAGTAGGTGGCGACATTCGGGTTCTGCTGTTGGTGGCATAGGGGAATATAGGTGGCATAGGGGCATATAGGTTGCATAGGGGCATCAGATGTGATGTGTTAGAACATGAGCATGTTGTTTTGAACCCGAACGTGGTGCTGGTGTTCTGTCACCTTGCTTTCTATAAACAGCTTTCAAACCATCGACTTCATCTTCTGTGTTTAAAGTCTGTGTAAATAAAGACCGAGGGTTCGAATAGGGCTGCAATGTGTGCATGGTGTTTGGTGCCAGTTCCTCTGTATAGTACTTTGTTTAATACTTTGCACAAGGTGAAGGATCCTCCGGTTTTGATTAATAGATGTTTATTAGTGTTGCTACATCTATCTGCACGACACGAGCAATGATGGGTAATATTTACAACTCGGCTATTGACAATGGATGAATGTTAAAAGCTGTTTTATTGGGTTCTAATGGAATTTGTGGTAATCTAGGTGGTGTATGAAGTGGCGTTTAATAGTCCTCGCAGTGGCTACATAGCTTTGGATGACATCACTTTCTCTCCTGAGTTCTGCCACAGTGAAACAGGTTGGTATTATAAGAAATCCATCCATCCATTATCTTCTGCTTTATCCTCTATTAGGGTCGCGGGGGGGTTCCCCATGCCCATTCAGGGGAGAACGTTTCGGGCGCTGGGCAGATACACCCAGGACAGGGCGCCAATCCATCGCTGGACACACACTCACTCACACAGACACACTCTATATGGGGCAATTTGGAGAACTCAATTGATTTGATCCATGTCTTTGGACTGTGGGAGGAAATCGGAGAACCCGGAGGAAACCCACGAGAACACAGGAAGAACATGAAAACTCCACCCAGATGGGGATTCGAACCGGGAATCCCTAGTGCTGAGAGGAGAACATGCTAAACACTAAGCCACCGTGCTGCCCCAAGAAATAATCATTTTATTGTTATTTATATTGGTTATCTGTCATTATAACGGTAATTGGCTGCTCTAATTTGCCCCTACATAGTGTGAGTGAGTGAGTAAGTGTGACCAGCGATAGATTGGTGCCCTGTCTTGGGTAAATCTTCCCAGCACCTGAAATGCTCTCCCTGAATGGTCATGAGGACCCCCCCCCCCCCCCCCAGTGGAGGATTAAGCGGAAGATAATGAGATGCGATGTTGTGTTCTGTTTGAATTGATGTATGTTAATGTTCTGTGTGTTGTATCTGTACTGCTCTTTCAGAACCCACTTTTGATCCCTCCATGGCTAACTGTGATTTTGAGGAGGGCTTGTGTCAGTACTATCAGGAGCACATTGTGGGGGTGGTGTGGAACAGAATCAATGTAAAGCCAAATGTCTACCGAATTGGAGATCACACCACTGGCAAGGGTACGAGAGCTGATTTGAAAACGCACAAACATCCTTCATTTGTACACTGGCATGTTTCTGTGATGTGATGTGATGTGATGTGTGATGTTGGAATGCAAATGTGTGATGAAGGAGGTGCCAAGGGAATGTAACGGAGGTTTAGTCATAGCACGACCTGCATGTGAATAATCTCAGCTTTAATAAGTGATAAGCAATAAAGTGATCCATTTTGCCTTGGCATGGGGACCCCCCCCCCAACGACCCTAATAGAGGATAAAGCGGAAGATAATGCATGAATGAATTATTATGATTTATTGTTTGATTAATTGATCATGTTTTAAACTTCCACCCTGATTTCACTTCGTCATTGTTCTGCAGGATGGTTCTTAATCGCCAACACACGTTCCACATCGCGTCAGGGATACGTGGGCCGCTTGCACGGACCCTTTCTCCCTGGAAATCATAAATACTGCCTCAGGTTCTATTATGCTGTCCACGGCTTCCGAAAGATCGACAACGCTCTTGCTCTGTACATCTACGATGAGAATAACGTGGCTCAGGGGAAGATCTGGAGCATATCCGAGAGCTCCAGAAACATGTGGACAGAGGTGGAGATCACATATCAAAGACCTATGGCAACCAAGGTAAATAAAGAACACTACGCACTTCAGTACAAACAGCTGGATTGATTTAACACATACAATAACAGCTTTTGTTAGAATATAATTCTCCAACAAACTCTGTTCTGTTGTGTGATAATAATATTAATGCTTTATATCTGGCACTAGACGTAAGGGCTGGTTCACTCTGATGTATGTCCTTCAGCATGAGGATTAAATGGTGCGAGCAAAATAAATACAGCTGTTTAATCAGATGGATTTATTATTCCCATACTTTAAAGCAGGTGTAAGAAAAAATTCATACGGAATGATAATAATGAGCTTACAGTAATGAAGATTCATTATAAAAGATAGTACTGCAGTATAAACCGTTCCAGTTCAAACATTCCAAAAACAGCTTTAAAAGACTTTTTTTCTCACAAAAGTATTTTGGAAAAAAACAACTTTTTTATATATTAGACGTCCGAATCTATCAAACTTTGATTGTTTTTAAATTAAATGACTATTAACGCCTAATTTTTTGCGTTCTGCCACTTCTTTATACACTATGATTTAAATATACAGTTAAATGTAAATAACACATGTATTTATATATCATTAACAGCAAAAATTAAAAGCATTAAAAAATATATATATATATATATATATATAATTATATATTATATATAATATTATATATTAAAATATTAAATATTATACATTACAATATTATGTATATATAAAACGGTTACAAACACACTAAAAAACAAGGTTTCTATTCAACGAAATTCCGCAACGTAAACTAATCCGTTTTTTAAAGTAAACAATGATCGTTGAGTACCAGGATACTAGTTTGTTTTACAATCTAATACTGCCATCTAGTGGTCAAATTACAGACCCTGGTTTAAAAACAGGTTTAACCCTTATTGGGAATCGACTCACTGTTTATTCATTCATTCATTTATTTATTATCTTCCGCTTTATCCTCTATTAGGGTCACGGTGGGCTTCCCCATGCCCATCCAGGGGAGAACGTCTCGGGGGAAGATACACCCAGGACAGGACGCCAATCCATCGCTGGGCACACACTCACTCACACAGACACACTCTATATGGGGCAATTTGGAGAATTCAATTGACTTGATCCATGTTTTTAGACTGTGGGAGATAACCGGAGAACCTGGAGGAAACCCACGCGGACACGGGGAGAACATGAAAACTCCACCCAGATTGGGATTCGAACCGGGAATCCCTAGTGCTGAGAGGAGAACATGCTAACCACTACGCCACCATGCCGCCACTCACTGTTTATATTAATCTGTATTCTATTATTTAAAATATTTATATTATTATATTGTATATCATTGTATGTACGAACCTGTGTTATGTAAAATTATATTCTTTTTCTTTATTTTGATAAATATTTATGGTTTTTTTAGATAGTGTTTGTTAGCATTTGCAGGAACTTTTGGGACTGTGGACATGTTGCTCTGGATGACATCTCAGTGACTCTTGGGGACTGCAATATCATTCCAGGTAAATAATTCTTTATGTTGTTCTGAGAAGAATTCACCACCTTTCTGGTTTTTATCTGTGGTGGTCCTTTGGGGTTCTTACCATTAGAGAACATAATAAAGAGAATTAGAAAACTATGCAGAGAAACAGATGAACTACAGTCTGTAACTGTAAAACCGAACCTCAAAATTTTTATTAATTTTTATTAATCAACTTTATGGTACAGCGATGGATTGGCACCCTGTCCTGGGTGTATCTGCCCAGCGCCTGAAACGTTCTCCCCTGGATGGGCATGGGGAACCCCCCACCCTAATAAATAAAGCGGAAGATAATGGATGAATGAATGAACTTTATGGTAAGTTGAGCTGATAATAGACAGTAAGTGGGGACAAAATGAGGCGTCCCTGATGAACTGGCTGGTAGCTGGTTGTTTTAAAGCCACTGCAGGTCAGCGACTGTTTCAGTTTAATCTATATATAACAAACACACTCTCTGCTATAATTCGTGGAATGTAAGAAGTGTGTGTGTTAAAGGAAACAGAAAATACTCATATATTCAACCTTAGTAATAGTTACTACAGTATTTATGTGATATGTTATTATTGTGTTTAGTAAGTAACCTCTAATAAATTTCAGGACCGTTGCGTCCTCCGACGGGACACTGTTATTTCGAGACGGGAGACTGTGGATATACTCAGGAGAAGAGAAGTAGAAAAAGCCAGTGGTTGCTGACGAGCGGATGGACCCCGACGTTTTACACAGGGCCCAGTGGGGACCATACCTTAGGGGTAGGTGAGTCATCAGTACAACGTTCATTAGTGTAGATTAGTGGAGGTTTTAACAGATGAAAAGGCAGATTGGAAATTCATTCAACTCACTGTATTCTGCTTTTTAAAGTCCTGTACAGTTTTTTATTCATTTATTATTAAACATGGGTGGTACGGTGGCTTAGTGGTTAGCATGTTCTCCTCTCAGCACTAGGGATTCCCGGTTTGAATCCTCATCTGGGTGGAGTTTCCATGTTCTCCCCATGTCTGTGTGGGTTTCCTCGGGGTTCTCCGGTTTCCTCTCACAGTCCAAAAACATGGATCAAGGTCAATTGAGTTCGCCAAATTGCCCCATATAGAGTGTTTGTGTGAGTGAGTGTGTGCCCAGTGATAGATTGGTGCCCTGTCCTGGGTGTATCTGCCCAGTGCCCGAAACGTTCTCCCCTGGATGGGCATGGGGAACCCCCCCACGCGACCCTAATAGAGGATAAAGCAGAAGATAATGAATCAATGAATATTATTATACATCTCAAAAAACAGCATAATGAAAAAAAAATTTAAATTGTGTTAATTTAGACACAAGGTTAATAGTTTATTAATTTGGCGGCACGGTGGTGTGGTGGTTAACACATCCGCCTCTCAGCACCGGGTATCGTCAGGGATCCAGGTTCCAATTCCAATCTCGGTGGAGTTTCCATGTTCTCCTCATGTCTGTGTGGGTTTTCTCTGGGTTTCCCAGTTTCCTCCAAGTCAAGTCCTCCCACAAGTAGTCAAGGTGAATGGCTGCTCTAATTTGCCCCTATCTCACATGGCAAGCAGAAGAAGATTGAATGATTTCTGTCAGAAAACAAAGCATTACAACTTTAAAACTAATGTTCCATAAACTGATCCTAAATTAATTTGCGTTTTTGTGTCACTAAGGTAACTACATGTACATTGAGGCATCCCATATGCTGCCCGGGAACTCCGCACGGTTGTTGACGCATAAGCTGCGAGGCTCGTCGAGGTCCCAGTGTCTGACTTTCTTCTACCACATGTACGGCTCAGGGACAGGCGTCCTCAATGTCTTACTGCGACTGGAAAACAGTGGCAAGGAGAGGGTGCTCTGGAGTAGACGTGGAGAACAGAGCATCTCCTGGATGGAGGCCACTGTGGATTATGTGTGCTTCAGTAAGCACAAGGTGAGAACATTATAACCCATGAGCTAATTGCACAGACCAGGCAAAGTTATTAGAGATGAATTCATTCATTTATTAATTATCTTCCGCTTTATCCTCTATTAGGGTCGCGGGGAGGGTTCCCCATGCCCATCCAGGGGAGAAGGTTTCGGGCGCTGGACAGATACACCCAGGACAGGGCGCCAATCTAAACGCTGGGCACACACTCACACACACAGACACACACACAAACACACTCTATATGGGGCAATTTAGAGAACTCAATTGACTTGATCCATGTTTTTGGACTCTGGGAGGAAACCGGAGAACCCGGAGGAAACCCACGCTGACACGGGGAGAACATGGAAACTCCACCCAGATGGGGATTCGAACCGGGAATCCCTAGCGCTGAGAGGAGAACATGCCAAGCACTAAGCCACCGTGCCGCCCAAGATGAATTCAGAAAAATGGAATTTAATGTTTAATACCAGAAATGTTTAATAACAGAAATGTCATTCTACTTCAGTTCAAAACCAGAAATGTTAAATGAAAAAGTGATGATGATGTTAGAGAAGAAAATGTTCCCATGTTTAGTCTTTTATTCTCTTGTCTTTATTTCACAGATTATATTTGAGGCCATCAGGGGACATTCGTTAAGAAGTGACATTGCTATTGATGACATCATGTTCCAAATGAGACCATGCAAAGGTGTGCACTAATTCCTCTGTTAGAGATTTGTACTTTATATAAAAGGGTTTTAAGTCATGGATGCTGATGAACCTAAAGATTCCTTACAAGTCAATGAAATAACGTTAACATGCAAACTGCAACACACTCAGAGCAACACAAAAAATTAAATCATTATTACAATTAGGCTGGCAATTAGGTGGCTTAGTGGTTAGCACGTTCGCCTCTCAGCACTACCGGTTCGAATTCCAATCTGGGTGGAGTTTCCATGTTTTCCCCGTGTCCGCGTGGGTTTCCTCCAAAAACATGGATCAAGTCAATTGAGTTCTCCAAATTGCCCCATATACAGTGTGTGTGTGTGAGTGAGTGTGTGCCCAGCGATATATTGGCGTCCTGTCCTGGGTGTATCTGCCCAGCGCCCGAAACATTCTTCCCTGGATGGGCATGGGGAACACCCCCCCCCCCCTTATGAAAATAAGCTAAAACAAAGGAATGATGTGTGAAAGCTGAAAATAATCACTGCCCCGACGCCAGGTAAAGATGTAAAACACATCCATCAAAAGCTTAGGCTTATTACTTTTTTCGGAAATTCAGAACACAAGATTGCAAAAGCCAGCATCTGTAAAGATCTGAGGTGGATTAGTGCACACGGCAAGTGATTTACATGTTTGAAGGAATTGACATATTGACATATGCTACTTTAAAAGTAACATCTTTTCAAGGAAACAAAGGAAGAATTTTGGTAAATATAAAGAGGGTTGCATTTTTACTTCACTAAGTTAATAAAAAAAGTATTGTAACAGTTGTATTGTGGTTGAGTTGCACTCATTGTTGAATACGGGAAATAAATGCTCCCTTTAATGGTTCTTGTTCTGTTTTCTTCCCTCACAGATCTGGAAGACAGCATTTCATACTCAGGGTTCTCTGAGGACTTCAATGAGATTGAGTATTAATCGAGGCACTGGAATATTTCGATGTTTAAATCAGTTTGTAAGGTGTTTGTAAGGTTTGATTTTTTGTAACATTTGCAAGAGTGATTTTTAAAGCATGACCAAGCTGAGAGATGTCTTTCTGTTTCTTAGTGGGAGGCATTAATTATGCTACAAAACTCTTTTAAATGTCACATGTACAGCTCGGATTCTGCCTCGTTTTATATAACTTGCTTTAAAAAGCCTTACCATATTGATTTTAAAGCAAAACCATATTAATACCATTTCGAGTTGGCATTACCCAGCACATTGCCTTCAACTGCTGGCAGGTATTTTAATGCCAGGTGTTCGAGAAACACAGAAAGCTCAACTTCGGGTACTTTATATGGACACTTGGTATTTATGCGGAATGAAAATGAATTGTTTTTATTGTTTTCTTATTATTAATATGGTTATAGTGTAAATGAGGACATCAGCTTGGAATAACAGGGACAGTTTGTATTGTTTTAACTTTATTTGCTTTGATATGTGGACTTTTAATGGTGTGTACTCATAAAATAAACACAGTTTGATAAGGAAACTTGAAGAAAGCTTTAAGATTTATTAAATATTTATCTTGTGTTGGAGGTGTTTATCATGGCAGAATTCTGGGTTCACTTGTCGAACATTTTTCATAACTTAAATACACAAATAAGTTTGAAACTTTATTGTGTGGATCAGTTAAAACACATTTCCAGTGAAACCTGCTGTTTTATGTTAATTATAAGATACTATGAAGACTAACTACTTTATATAAATGTTACAGGTTTTAAATGAAACGTCAATTTTGCATTTAACAAACATGTAATTCATCACATTATCTTCAGTTAATCCTCTACTAGGGTCGCGATGCCATCCAGGGGAGAAAGTTTCGCTGGGCAGATACATTAATGACAGGGCACCAATCCATTGCTAGGACACACTTACACAAACACACTGTGTAGGGGCAATTTAAAGCAGCCAATTCACATTGGATCCATGTTTTTGTACTGTGTAATAAAAACAGCAAACCTGGAAAAATGCATGTGGACACGGGGAGAAGATAGAAACTACACTTAGATTGGGATTTGAACGTGGAACCCAGGTCCTGAAGGGTTGACATGTTAACCACTACACCACCGTGATGCCCAATAAAATTCAGCTCCAATATTTAAAAAAACAACAACAATCATAAATCACATGGAAGGCATGTTTTTAAGAGCTTCCTAAATAATGGACACACATATATATATATATTCATCCATCCATTATCTCCCGCTTTATCCTCTACTAGGGTCGCGGGGAGGGGGGTTCCCCATGCCCATCCAGGGGAGAACGTTTCGGGTGCTGGGCAGATAAACCCAGGACAGGGCGCCAATCCATCGCTGGAAACACACTCACTCACACAGACACACTCTACATGGGGCAATTTGGAGAATTCAATTGACTTGATCCATGTTTTAGGATTGTGTGAGGAAACCGGAGAACCCGGAGGAAACTCACGTGGACACGGGGAGATTGGGATTCGAACCGGCAACGTGCTAACCACTAAGCCACCTTGTATATATACAACAAAACTGACCTGAAATATATAACATACCAAAAGACTAAAAAAAAAATCTGGAAAGTCTGTTATGAAGAGGTGAGTTCATCCAAATAAACCATAAAAAAACCAATAAAGATTCTTCTTTCATTAAATCATTTACATTTGTAAAACCTAATAATAGCGTTTGATCGTTTAAGCACACAATGACGTCATTTGCTTCTATCGCGTTGTGAACTTTGTTCATGGCAAAGTTCATCAAAAGAGGACTACATTTCCCACAATGCAGCGTAACGTAGTGTCACGTGACTGCTATCCCCATTCGCTTGCCCGGTTGACTTTTGCCGCAGACTGTCGGACTGCAGCCGCTGACTCGACGTCACTGAGTAAGTTTCTGACTAACATAATATATTTCTGTGTTTAAACTTATAGATTAATGATTTATTTAATGGAAGTCTGTGGTAGTTTTGTGTAGGTACGCGGGGTTAGTGACGTTGCTCGAATGCATCATCAGCTGCGACGCAAACGGTGGTTTCTTCACGAAGCTGCTGTAGCGTTTACAGTTCCAAACAAAGTTCATTTAATAACTCAGGTTTTAAACAGCTGAAATACTCAGACTACATAACTGCAGGCCTGTCGCTGACCCGTTCAGAGAAGTCGAGTAAACGGAATAATGAACTATAAACAAACTGTCTTTAACTTTCACCGGAAACTCTGTTATCTGTGTGTTAGAGCTGTGTTTAAAGTTCTAAAGAGTTCCACAAAGTTCTACAAAGTTCATGCTTCTCAAACTGCAGTCAAACTGTTAGTCTTATCTTTGTGCTATCAGCCACAAACACTGTGATCCCTCATAAACACGGGTTGCCACAACTAGTGTGATCCCTCATAAACAAGGGTTGCCACAACCACTGTGATCCCTCATAAACAAGGGTTGCCACAACTACTGTGATCCCTCATAACCAAGGGTTGCCACAACTACTGTTATCCCTCATAAACACGGGTTGCCACAAACACTGTGATCCCTCATGAACAAGGGTTGCCACAACGATTGGTTGCCACAACTACTGTGATCCCTCACAAACACAGGTTGCCACAACTACTGTGATCCCTCATAAACACGGGTTGCCACAACTAGTGTGATCCCTCATAAACAAGGGTTGCCACAACTAGTGTGATCCCTCATAAACAAGGGTTGCCACAACTACTGTGATCCCTCATAACCAAGGGTTGCCACAACTACTGTTATCCCTCATAAACACGGGTTGCCACAAACACTGTGATCCCTCATGAACAAGGGTTGCCACAATGATTGGTTGCCACAACTACTGTGATCCCTCACAAACACAGGTTGCCACAACTACTGTGATCCCTCAAAAACACAGGTCGCCACAACTGTGATCCCTCATAAACACGGGTTGCCACAACTACTGTGATCCCTCATAAACACGGGTTGCCACAACTACTGTGATCCCTCATAAACACGGGTTGCCACAACTACTGTGATCCCTCATAAACAAGGGTTGCCACAACTACTGTGATTCCTCATAAACACGTGTTGCCACTACTGGTTGCCACAACTACTGTGATCCCTCATAAACAAGGGTTGCCACAACTACTGTGATCCCTCATAAACACGGGTTGCCACAACTACTGCAATCCCTCATAAGCAATGTTACTTAGTAAAAAGACAACAACAAAAAAAAAAGAGAGAAAGTTTCTCGTGGGACTGCTGTCAGGGCTCCGTGTGGACTGGTTAGACTTCTCCACACCAGACTTGTGCCAGGCCTCATGCCTTTATGGATGTTGTCTTGTGCGCAGGGGAAACAGTCATGCTGCAGCAGTGAAGGAACTTTCCCAAACTGTTCGTCCAAAGTGTGAGGCATACAGTTTTTCAACATGGATCAATTGGAAATTTATGAAACACGTGAGTTGAATGATTATGAGGTGCGTTGAAGTATTTTTGTCCGTGCAGTGTAGCTTCAGGGTGGATTTAACACACACTATGGATGTATATGACGCAGAGCATTGTGGGAATGTTCACCTGCAGTGGTAATAATTACAGTGTGTGAAAGCTCCTTTGTTTATGGCAGTCCTGACGTGACACACACACCCTGTATAAATAAGTGTTGGGTTAAACTGTGGGAAAAGAAGAAGAACTGCAGAACTCGCTGACATGTTCATCTTTTCTGCTGAGTGGATGAAGAGTGGTGATCAGGGTTTTCTTTTTTTCTTAAGCCCTTTTCATCACTGACTAGCAGTTCACCTCAAATCCACCTGTGGAATGAGGAGTGTGTGTGAGGATTCATAATAACACACTGCGTTGTCCGGCGTTATTGTTAATGTCTCTCCTGAAACGCAATCACAGATAACGTTTAGCCTGAGGACAGCGATCGTGATGAACGTCTGTAAAATCAATAGGGTTGTGTTTGTTGTGAGAGCCTGTCATGGGACTCAGATGGAATTGGAACAGCTCAATACATGCGCTGAAGGTTCAAACAGCATGTCAGTGCGTCAGAGACTGCTGCTTCACATTAATACTGTTGTTATGCATTAAAAAAAGGAGACTTTTAAAATTTCCTTATTAAGATTTTAGCATGTGTGGCATGGTGGTGTAGTGGTTAGCACGTCTGCCGCTCAGCGCTGGGGATCCAGGTTCAAATCCCAATCCCAAACCCCATCAATCAAATCCCGTGTAAGTACTGTAGGAAAAATAGATCACTTTGTCACTTCACAGTGTGTTTGTATATATATATATATATATATATATATATATATATATATATATGTAGGGCGGCACGGTGGCTTAGTGGTTAGTACGTTCTCCTCTCAGCACTAGAGATTCCAGGTTCGAATCCTGGGTGGAGTTTCTATGTTCTCACCGTGTCTGCATGGGTTTCCTCCGGGTTCTCCGGTTTCCTCCCACAGTCCAAAAACATGGATCTAGGTCAATAAAATTCCCCAAATTGCCCCATATAGAGTGTGTTTGTGTGTGTTTGTGTCCACATTAAAATAAAACACACACACATACAGTGTACATATATATATATATGTATGTGTGTGTGTGTGTGTGTGTTTTATTTTAATGTGGATTTTTAATTTAAAAAATAAATGAATAAATAAATTTAAAAAAAAAAACTATTTTATTCTTTTTTAGGAGAACACCGAAATGACACTGGAAGCGATCGTCTTAAATTTTTAGTGTCGCTTGAAGGTTGAAGTAAAATGTACCACATTGTGCCAGCGACAGTCGGGGATGTGGGTCTCACTGCCATGCGGCAGTACACACCACCGAAGAAGCGGGTGGATCGGCGGGGACGTCGCCTCGCCGCTGCCAGCCTCCTCGGGGCTCTGCTGGTCGTTGCCGCCGTGGCAGCCTGGTGTTATTACTCCGCTTCACTTCGCAAGGCAGATCTGCTGAAGACTGAACTGCTGGACCTGAGGAAAAACGGCTTCGTCATCCGCAACCAAGCCGGGGCTGTTGTCTTCCGAATGGCTTTTAGGTAGGTACTCTGTAGATCGCACTTAGCACGCCCGCCTCTCGGTGCTGCGGATCCAGGTTTGAATCCCGCGCTGGGTGGAGTTCCCATGTTCTCCCCACATGTCCACATATTTGCAGGTTTCCTCCGGGTTCTCCGGTTTCCTCCCACAGTCAAAAGATATGCATCAAGTCAATTGAATTCTCTAAATTGCCCCATATAGAGTGTGTTTGGGTGAGTGAGTGTGTGCCCAGCGATAGATTGGCGCCCTGTCCTGGGTCTATCGGCCCAGCGCCCGAAACGTTCTCCCCTGGATGGGCAGGGGAAACCCCCCCCCGCGACCCTAATAGAGGATAAAGCAAAAGATAATGAATGAATAATGAAACCAAAGAATTGGGTCCATCCATCCATCATCTTCCGATTAATCCTCTACTAAGGTCGTGGGGAGGGGGGTGTTCCCCATGCCCATCCAGGGGCAAATGTTTCGGGCGCTGGGTAGATACACCCAGGACAGGGCACCAATCCAATTGCACCCTATATGGGGCAATTTGGAGAACTCAATTGACTTGATCCATGTTTTTGGACTGTGGGAGGAAACTGGAGAACCCGGAGGAAACCCACGTGGACACGGGGAGAACATGGACACTCCACCCAGATGGGGATTCGAACCGAGAATCACTAGCGCTGAGAGGAGAACATGCTAAACACTAAACCACCGCCCATTGATGATCATTCCAAATAAAAGTGACTATAGTTGTAATGTTCTATGCTAAATATCTAATTCTTGACTTTTTGTTGTTCTGCTCGGTGATTATTTCAGATCTGGTTCTCTAGATCTGGACTCCTGTTCTAAAGAAGGCAAGATCCTCAGCTGCAGCCGATCGGACGCGGGGCGTCTCAATTTCTTCATCGAGACCGTGAGCCCCAGGGACACGGTGATGTGTTACCGTGTGCGATGGGAGGAACTGGACAAGTACCGAGTTGTGGAACATACGATGGCTTATAATGACTCCAACTGGTATGGCGGCGCACAGTCCTGGTCCCAGCACTGGCCCATAGTGTTTTCAGGGAACGAGGAGCCCAAACCGTTCATCACGGGTGATATTTATTCAAATCACCAAGCGTTCGGCGGCATCCTGGAGCGCTACTGGCTCTCCTCCAATGCCACCGCGATCAAAATCAACGATTCAGTGCCGTTCCATCTCGGCTTGGACGAGACCAACAAGATGCTGCGTTTTCAGGCTCGGTATGACAACAGTCCCTACAAAGCGGACCCCGGGCAGAACGTCCATTCGGAGCTGAGCTACCGGGTCTGTGTGGGGCGTGACATTACCTCCATACACAAGTACATGGTCAGGCGTTATTTTTACAAACCCAATAAAGTCCCCGCCGAGGCGGTCTTCCGCAAGCCCATTTGGTCGCCGTGGGCCTTGCACAAGAGGGACGTCAACCAGGAGAAGTTACTTTCCTACGCGTCGCAGATCCGAGCACACGGCTTCAACTGCAGCCTCCTGGAGCTGGACGACCGATACACCAGCGGATACGGGGAGTTCGAGTTCGACCCGGTCAAGTTCCCCAACGCGTCTCACATGTTCCAGAAGCTCAGGCACGACGGATTCGAGGTCACGCTCTGGACGCATCCGTTCGTCAATTATAACTCGACGAATTTTGGAGTCGGAGTGGAGAGAGGGCTCTTCGTGCGAGAGCCCACGGGCGAGCTACCCGCTCTGATCCGATGGTGGAACGGAATCGGCGGCATTTTGGATTTCACGAATCCAGAAACCCGTGAGTGGTACGCTTCAAACCTGCGTTCTCTGAAGAACAAATATGCCATCGCATCCTTTAAGTTCGACGCCGGAGAGACCAGCTATTTACCGAGGCAATTCCGAACCCACGTACCCTTACACGACCCCAGCGTGTTCACGCGGCGCTACAGCGAGATGGCCATTCCCTTCAACGACCGCGCCGAACTGCGCGCTGGGTACCAGTCCCAGAACATCTCCTGCTTCTTCCGGATCAACGACCGGGACTCGCTGTGGGGCTACAACCTGGGACTCAAGTCCATCATCCCCACCGTGCTGACCATCAGTATCCTCGGTTACCAGTTCGTCCTGCCGGACATGATCGGCGGCAACGCCTATCCGAACCGTACCGAGGGCGCCGGTGGACTCCCCGATCGGGAGCTGTACATCCGCTGGCTGGAGCTCTCGGCGTTCATGCCTGCCATGGAGTTCTCCATCCCTCCTTGGGCCTACGACGAGGAGGTCGTAGAGATCGCCAGGAAGTTCACGGTACTCCACGAGACCCTGGTGGCTCCGCGGGTGCTTGAGCTCGCGGGGGAGGTGTTGACCACAGGCGATCCCATCATCCGTCCTCTGTGGTGGATCGCCAACGACGATGAGGCTGCCCACAAGATCGATTCGCAGTTTCTCATCGGGGACGACCTCATGGTAGCGCCGGTCCTCGAGCGCGGCAAACAGGAGCGGGATATTTACCTTCCAGCGGGGAGATGGAGGAGCTACAAGGGGGAACACTTCGACAAAGGACCCATTTACCTCACAGACTACCCTGTGGACCTGGACGAGATCGCTTATTTCGTCTGGTCGGGCTGAGATCGACAGAACAGGTGAATGAACCGAGCGGTCGCTCTTCATTGCACAGAGACTTTCTCGTGTTAACGTGCCTCGGGGTGGAACTCCGATCGATGGAACTCATGTTCCAATTCCGAATTTCTTTTAACAGCGATACAAACGTTCGTTGCATTTCCTTAATGCGACTTTACCTCATTTTTTCGGGAGCACAGGTTCAAAACAGCACTCGGGCTCATGTTTGGGTTCAGGCGTGAGTAAGCTTTACTTTATGTACGAGTTGGAACCAATCGCTTTCCCGGTGGATGATCTGAGGAACCTTTTAGATCAACCGGGTCATGTACCAAGTGTAAATAAAGCCAGATTGCTTCTGCCTTTTAAAAAAAAAAAACATTGATCTGAACAATGTCTTCCATTTTACCGAGTACTAATGTGTGATGTGTACACATTTCACACCTAGGCCTTCAGTAATTCATCCATCCATTATCTTCAGCTTTATCCTCTATTAGGGCCGTGGGGGGGTTCCCCATGCCCATCCAGGGGAGAAAATCTCGGGCGCTTGGCACATATACCCATACTCACTCACACAGACACACTCTATATGGGGCAATTTAGAGAACTCAGTTGACTTGATCCATGTTTTTGGACTGTGGGAGGAAACCAGAGAACCCGGAGGAAACCCACGCAGACACTGGGAGAACATGGAAACTCCACCCAGATGGGGATTCAAACCGAGAATCCCTAGAGCTGAGAGGAGAACATGCTAAACACTAAGCCACCGTGCCGCCGCCTTCAGTAATAATAATAATAATAATAAGTTACGTGTGGCACGGTGGCTTAGTGATTAGCATGTTCTCCTTTCAGCACTAGGGATTCCCGGTTTGAATCCCCATCTGAGTGGAGTTTCCATGTTCTCCCCGTGTCCACGTGGGTTTCCTCCAGGTTCTCCGGTTTTCTCCCACAGTCCAAAAACATGGATTAAGTCAATTGAGTTCTCCAAATTGCCCCATATAGAGTGTGTCTGTGTGAGTAAGTGTGTCAAGTGATAGATTGGCGCCCTGTCCTGGGTCTATCTGCCCAGCGCCCGAAACGTTCTCCCCTGGATGGGCATGGGGAACCCCCCCGCGACCCTAATATTGGATAAAGAGGAAGATAATGGATGGATGAATTAAGCAATAAGTACAAGATTAATTAGATTAATAGGTAAAAGTTGTGATTTGGGGGATTTTGTCACCAGTCATGTTTTCATCTACTGCTAATAATCCAATAATAAAAATATATATAAATAAAATAGTTCGTGCCATTGACATTATACATTCAGAACATGGTGGATTGTTCTGTAGGGATCTACAAATGTAAGAATATTTTTGGATGCTGCCTTTATTTTAATCCAGAGGTACAGAGATGGAGACTGTATTTAGTGATTGTGGTGATTCGGGTCGACTTTAAAGTGACCGTGTGTAACTTGGGTACTCTTGCACTTTGACGATATCTATGCAAAACATCTTTATTGCCAACATCTGTATCGTTTATCCCCCACATCCCCCAATGTTAGTAAGGTTGTATAACAGCAATCATCAAATATGTAGCACACAGTATCAGTTTGGACACGCCCCCTTCTGCTCTCACTTATTGTCCATCTGTCCAGAGTCCGTCTGTTTGTGTTCTACAGTACGGACTGAGAACCAACAGAGGACTAACAAAACAAAGTACACAGATGGACTACAGTCTGTAACTTCAACTACAAAGTCCATCTGTGTGATAAGTGGATGAAATGGACAATAGAGCAAGAAGGGGGCGTGTCTTAACTTTAGACTGGAACTGTATTTCTCTTAGTAGGTTCCACACTCGGCACGGTGGCTTAGTGGTTAGCATGTTCTCCTCTCAGCACTAGGGATTTCCGGTTCAAACCCCCATCTGGGTGGAGTTTCTATGTTCTCCCCGTGTCCGCGTGGGTTTACTCCGGGTTCCCCGGTTTTTTCCCACAGTCCAAAAACATGAATCAATTCAATTGAATTCTCCAAATTGCCCCATATAGAGTGTGTGTGTGTGTGTGTGTGTGTGTGTGAGTGAGTGAGTGTGTGCCCAGCGATGGATTGGCGTCCTGTCCTGGGTCTATCTGCCCGGCGCCTGGGACGTTCTCCCCTGGATGGGCATGGGGAACCCCCCCGCGACCCTAATAGAGGATAAAGCAGAAGATAATGAATGAATGAAAAGGTTCCACACTTATAAAGTATTAAAAGCCCTGCCTCCTCGTCTCTGTCCTTCACTCCAAAGCAGTTGGATGGTGTTAGGGTTCCATGTGGAACTGTCCGCTTCTTCCACAAAATCATTGTCTTTTTGAGAGGATGGACAGATTTATACTTGTTATTAAATAGTTTGCGTTTAGAAAATTGCAGAGGAACTTCTTTAACTTGAATGCAAACAGGATCAAATGGAAGTCTCTTCTGTTTTGTGATGAATTAAAAAACGATGTAATTAGTAAAATAATGTGTGTTTTTGGGTTTGTGATTCAACATTCTTAATTATGTAGCACGTTGTTAAAATGTTAATCTGTGTCTTCTGATGACGTGCAGTGGTTTAAGTGATCTATTCTGCTTACAGTGCTGCCACACCGAAGAATTTAACCCATCCGTGCAGTGAAACACACACACACACACACACACAGACATTAAGTGAAGTGAGCACACGTGCCCGGAGCGGTGGGCAGCCCTGTACTCGCCCAGGGAGCAACTGGGGTCAGGTGCCTTCCCCCATGGCACTTTATTCCTTTAAGGCCTGAAGCGGTGAGCGTCTGAGGGTGTGTTCTGGTCGTCACCACATATTTGTGGTGATTTTAATTATAAACATAAAACAAAGGAACGTTTATGGATTCATCTGTGCATGTGTGTAGTTTTTGTACTGTGAATATAATTCCTGAACCGCAGGGGGTTGGGTTCAAGGGAAGTGATTTTACTTGTTGGTTTGGTATGTTCTTTAATTAAGTGCTGATTTGTTTGAAGTAAAGTTGTCAATGTCATTCTTGTTTTTCTGTGGTTTTTGGAGTGAGTGTGTATGACCGGTGATGTGTGCACTATGGAGTGAGTGTGTATGACCGGTGATGTGTGCACTATGGAGTGAGTGTGTATGACCGGTGATGTGTGCACTATGGAGTGAGTGTGTATGACCGGTGATGTGTGCACTATGGAGTGAGTGTGTATGACCGGTGATGTGTGCACTATGGAGTGAGTGTGTATGACCGGTGATGTGTNCCGGTGATGTGTGCACTATGGAGTGAGTGTGTATGACCGGTGATGTGTGCACTATGGAGTGAGTGTGTATGACTGGTGATGTGTGCACTATGGAGTGAGTGTGTATGACCGGTGATGTGTGCACTATGGAGTGAGTGTGTATGACCGGTGATGTGTGCACTATGGAGTGAGTGTGTATGACCGGTGATGTGTGCACTATGGAGTGAGTGTGTGTCTGAAATCAAGTGCACTTGGTGACACGTCACCTTGGATTGGATCCATGTGTCCAAAAGAAATCAGGGTTATGGTTTAACTCGGAGGTTAGATTGACCTGGAAGATAAGAATTCATTAAAAATGGTGACGAACATAAACATCCACAAGGCATGTATGAGAACTCCGACCCCTGGATACTCTCGAGTTCAGTTTACAATGATTCTGATGCATAGAGTTTCATAGTGAATAAACTTTTAGTTATAGTTTTAGTTATAGTTTATAAACCATCCATCTGGGGGGCAATTAGTGCCTCCAATTTAAAGATAATAGTAAAAAAAGCTACTGTTTTATTTTGAAAGCGCTGCACCTTTAAAACCAGCGTTGTGAGGTTATTAAGCAGAACTTTTATTTTGAAGCGGAGGTTTGTTTCGCGCTGGCGGCAGGTGTGTATCACCGGGACCTGCGTCAGAGAAACGAAAAGGTAAGATTTAAAGTTACACCTGAGTTTAAATGTCTTAATTCTTAATTGAAAGTAAATTAATTATTTATATATATATATATATATATATA
>JAFMOD010000651.1:3987-27160 GCA_019802435.1 Corydoras maculifer | reverse complement strand
TGGTTCCCTATGCACAACCAGGGGTGGGGGGGTTCCTTATGCACAACCAGGGGTGGTGGTTCCCTATGCACAACCAGGGGTGGTGGTTCCCTATGCACAACCAGGGGTGGGGGGTTCCTTATGCACAACCAGGGGTGGTGGTTCCCTATGCACAACCAGGGGTGGGGGGGTTCCTTATGCACAACCAGGGGTGGTGGTTCCCTATGCACAACCAGGGGTGGTGGTTCCCTATGCACAACCAGGGGTTCAAACCTGGATCGATTAAAATCTGTTGATTAAAAACCAACAACATGAAGTTTTACCAAAGAAAGGAACATTGTGAGGACCGAGGCCTGGGGGGGGGGACTTCACCCTCTTGAGTGGCAGGGTACTGATGATGATACTGACCACGTGGCTTTCCACACACTCACATATTCCAGCTATATTAGTGTGAAGGACACATTATGCCCCCCCCCAACCCCCCCCCCCAACTGAGCAGGGCTTCATTCTGGGATCTTAATAAACAAAAGTCCTGATTGACAGATTGAGACGCTCCATAAGACGCTTGTTTCTCAGTAATGATGTCATCGTCTGGTCTCATCTGACTGGAGATGTCGATTCAGCAGTTTCTTAATATCACCATCATTTGATTTTCGTCTGATGTTTCTGAAAGTCATAATGTCCTACAGCTCCCGATGTTCAGCACATTCCCTTATTTATTTAAATAATACACTTCTTTTCATGCTATATGGACAAAAGTATTGTGTGTGTGTATGTGTGTTCATATACGTGTGTGTATGCATGTGTACGTGTGTGTGTGTGTGCATATATATATATATATATATATATATACATACCTGTGAGCATGTGCATATGTGTGCGCATGGTTTGTGTGTGTGTGTGTGTGTGTGTGTGTTCATATGTGTGTGTGTGTTCATTTGTGTGAGCATGTGTGTGTGTGTTCATATGTGTGAGCGTGTGTGTGTGTATGTGTGCACATGGTTTGTGTGTGTGTGTTCATATTTGTGTGTGTGTGTGTGTGTTCATATGTGTGAGCGTGTGTGTGTGTGTGAGCGTGTGTGTGCATTTGTGTATGTGTGTGTGTGTGTGTGCATGTGTTCATATATGTGTGAGCATATGCATGTTTGTGTGTACATGCCTGTGCATTTTATATATATATATATATATATGTGTGTGTGTGTGTTCATATATGTATGAGTGTGTGTATTTGTTCATGTATGTGTGCGTATGTGTTCATATGTGTGTATGTGTGTGCATGCCTGTGCATATATATGTGTGTGTGTGTGTGTGTTCTGTGCCTACACTATATAAACCTTGCTTTGTTCATTGGGGCAGAGTTATACTAAAACAAACAATGGCCTTCCCCAAACTGTTTTTAGCGGCTGGGTGATTTGACTGACGTGTGGACCTGAATGAAAGCATGTCGTCTCGGTCCTTTTGTCCATGTGTTGTGTGTTTTGGGAGATGTTCTCCTCTGTTAACCCTGTTTGTCTGTTATTCTGTGAAGCTGTTGATAAACTCACTGATGAACTGCTCCACCCCCCCCTCCCACCCCCCTCCCCCCAGCCACCTCCGAAAACTTATCTCGCCTCTCCAGATTAAAACAAAAAAGCGACACAAAACAAGGGTTCGGCCCGACCCGGGGCGGGGGTGACGAGTATCTGAGTCGGGCCGTGCCAAGTGTATGGTTCACTGTCCGGTCACCCCAATCTGTCAGTTTAGCACGTCTGAGGCCGCAATCAGTGCCGGAGTCCCGCGCTCGAGGCCCCAAACATTGCCTGGCTCATTATTCCCTCCAGAAAGGTCGCGGCCTCGGTCGGCCCGCCGGAACCCGCTCACTAATTAAGCACGCAGCTTTGGCACTGGACGTGTCGTGTCTGTAGGGCTTCCTGCTGGGATTAATGCTACCCATGTTCACTTCTCCGTGGGCTGCGGCTGGAGATCCGTCCTCTCGCCGGCTCCGCACCGTGGGTCGTTCTGCATGGCTTACGCTGAACCCGGCGTTCCATGTCTGCCGGATTTTTTTTTTTTTTTTTTTTTGGGAACAATCAGTTTATTATTCCTCTATTCTGGAATATTTTGATGGATTCATTTGTACGGTTCAAATCCTCTCAAGACTCATCTGTTTAAGACTTTAGTTTTGTGCTTTACGACCTGATTGGTCCTTTGCTGTCCTTTTTCTTAAATCTGATTTTAAATTGCTGTTTCGATTTGTTAATTTCGGTTTAGTGGTTAGCATGTTCTCCTCTCAGCACTCCTCTCCCATCTGGGTGGAGTTTCCATGTTCTCACCGTGTCCGCGTGGGTTTCCTCCGGGTTCTCCGGTTTCCTCCCACAGTCCAAAAACATGGATCAAGTCAATTGAGTTCTCCAAATTGCCCCATATAGAGTGTATCTGTGTGAGTGAGTGTGTGCCCAGTGATAGATTGGCGCCCTGTCCTGGGTGTATCTGCTCAGCGCCCGAAACGTTCTCCCCTGGATGGGCATGGGGACCCCCCCCGCGACCCTAATAGAGGATAAAGCGGGAGATGATGGATGAATTGTTTATTTTGATTTGTTTTTCTGAGTGTATGGTGTCCTTCAGTGGCATGAAAGGCGCCTATGAAAAAAAATGTATTATTATTTTTTTTTATTCTTTATTTTTTGTAAGATTTATAATTAGATTTTGCCAAAAGTACAAATACAATGACAGAAATAAAAAAGAGTAAAAAATAAAATAAATAAAATAAACAATAATAATGAAAAAATGGAATTTAAAAAGAGGGCAGCACGGTGACTTAGTGGTTAGCATGTTCTCCTCTCAGCACTAGGGATTCCCGGTTCGAATCCCAATCTGGGTGGAGTTTCATGTTCTCCCCGTGTCCGTGTGGGTTTCCTTCGCATGCTCCAGTTTCCTCCCACAGTCCAAAAACATAGATCAAGGTGAATTGAATTCTCCAAATTGCCCCATAGAGTGTGTTTAGGTGAGTGAGTGTGTGTCCAGTGATAGATTGGCGTCCTGTGCTGGGTGTATCTTCTGCTTTATCGTCGTGGAGGGGGTTCCCCATGTCCAACCGGAGGAGAACGTCTCAGGCACTGGGCAGATAAACCCAGGACAGGACTCCAATCTATCACTGGGCACAGACTCACTCGCACAGACACACTCTATATGGGGCAATTTGGAGAATTCAATTGACTTGATCCATGTTTTTGGACTGTGGGAGGAAACCAGAAAACCCGGAGGAAACCCACGCGGACACGGGGAGAACATAGAAACGCCACCCAGATTGGGATTCGAACCGGGAATCCCTAGCGCTGCGAGGAGAACATGCTAAGGGAAGTCAAGTAAAGACAAATTTTCCAAATGACGGACAAATGGATTCCAGGTTTTATAAAATCTGTGTGCAGGTCTGGCGGATCGTTAGTGAAATGAGGCTGATTGCTTTGCCGTGCTGTAGATGTTGATGGTATCTGTATCTCAGTCGTGTCTGATTGGAGCTCGCCGCTGTGTGCTGGATGAAGGAGGGAAGAGGAAATGCACTGGGCTGGCTTTCGGCGGAGGCTAATGTGAGCTGTGTCATATGCGCAGGCTTAGTCGATCCCATGGCATCTTCTAATGTATCCGTCTATCGATCGCATCTTCATCCACCTCCTTCCTCTGTCTCTCTCTCTCTCTCTTTCTCTCTCTCTCTCTCTTGCAACTGGTGTGAACGTCATGTTTCTCCTGAACATGCCCAAGTTGCCAAATGTTTGCTCACAGCCATCTACCCGAGTCAAACGATCCCTGATGGAAACGCGCCTGCTTGGAAATGGTTCTCTGATTAACTGGTGCATGGCCAAAATGGAGAGGAGAACGTAGTGAGGGCCATATGTGGAGCTGCCATCGATCACTGCAGAACGATTACGACCCAAAAGGCCGCGCCGCACCTCCCCGACATGATCTTTCTTTACATTCACATTCATCTCGCCGCGTGCTGCCAGCTGAAAGGCCTGGAGATGCGGCGTGCCGGTCCAGCTGTTACGGCTCGATAAGAGCCCGTCTTTGGGAATTACCGATTAAAGGATTTGCTGGACGCAGCCCGCTTCCCGAAATCTGCATGATCGGGGATTATACGAGTGCTTTTGGAGTTCTGAACGCACCTCGGTCTTCTTGCTCTGGACTTCTGAGACCGTCAGCTTCTACTTTTTATTAGAACTCTGAAAATCCTTACAGTGGAAGGTGGTTTCATGGTTCCTGTGACATTTAAGGTTTTATTTTTCACCCTGCGCGAGGTGCGCCACAATGCTCAACAGTCTGTTATCACACCTCCGCCTCCATCGTTTAAATAGCAACGCTATCTAAAGGCCATCTCAAAATGAGGGCTGTTCAGGTACATTTCTGGCATATTGCTATCTTAGCGACGGGAAACATCCGTCTGTTGTCAACCGTCAGACGGTTATTGCCATCTAGGCGCGTGTCCAACGCCACTGAGCGCTGTATAGCTGCTGAACATTAACCCTCAGGAGGTAAAAAAACACATTCTCTTAGATCCTAAGGCCAGAAAATAGCCACGTCCCAAAACAGCTGTCAAAACAAATGAGGGATCAGAGTCATTTTCGTCCCTAGGATCAAAGTAGGCAGTTTTTTGTACATCGTAGTTATTTTCAGCAAGCTCTAAGGATCTAAGACCATCCATCCATCCATTATCTTCGTTTTATCCTCTACTAGGGTCGTGGGAGGGTTCCCCATGCCCATCCAGGGGAGAACGTTTCGGGCGCTGTACAGATACACCCAGGACAGGGGGCCAATCTATCATTGGACACACTCACTCACACTACCACACTCTATATGGGGCAATTTGGAGAATTCTATTGACTTGATCCATGTTTTTGGACTGTGGGAAGAAACCGGAGAACCCGGAGGAAACCCACACGGACATGGGGAGAACATGGAAACTCCACCCTGATGGGGATTCGAAGTGGGAATCCCGGGTGCTGAGAGGAGAACATGCTAACCACTAAGCAACCGTGCCGCCCGGATCCGAGACTAAAATCGTAAATCGTTTTGGAAATAAAGGCAGAAAATGCCCCACAATCTCCTCTGGGTTCACCTGGGAATCGAACCCAGGACCGTCTGGCTGTAGGATAGGTGTGTCTACTGCTGCACCAATCTGCCTTCCATTATATAATCTTCAAATGTAAATAAAATACTTGAAATACTGTGACACTATCTTCTGGAGAACCGAAACATCAGCATGTCTTCTGGTTCTGTCTGTCCTCACAGTTGCCCTCATTCGACCCAATCAGGATTATTTGAGGTGAAAGCAATTAGTCACCAGATTACGAAATCGTGTTTATATGAATACAGAGTGACCAATGAAAACAATGAATACATGGGGGGGAGGTGAGGGGGTGGCTGGCGGGTTTAAATGCACTCCACATCTTCAGGATGAGGGTCAGTGCACATCATCACAGCAGTTTATTACTATGGTTAAATATTCTTAGCCTGACAAGCAGGAGCTCCTCTGAGGTGACGGCACTGCCCTTCAGAGTCCCAGTTTTATAATTCATTCATTATCTTCCGCTTCATCCTCTATTAGGGTCGTGGGGGGGTTCCCCATGCCCATCCAGGGAAGAACGTTTCGGGCGCTGGGCAGATACACCCAGGACAGGGGGGCAATCCATCGCTGGGCACACACTCACTCACACAGACACACTCTATATGGGGCAATTTGAAGAACTCAATTGACTTGATCCATGTTTTTGGACTGTGGGAGGAAACCGGAGAACCTGGAGGAAACCCACGCAGACACGGGGAGAACATGGAAACTCCACCCAGATGGGGATTCGAACCGGGAACCCCTAGTGCTGAGAGGAGAACATGCTAATCACTAAGCCACCGTGCCACCCAGTTTTATAATAATAATAATAATAATAGATTTTATTTGTAATGCACTTTTCATTATGTAAAATCTCAAAGTGCCACAACAATGGCAAACATCCAACACATCACAACATCCAAAAACATTAAATATTATGTATATGGGGCGGCACGGTGCCTTAGTGGTTAGCATGTTCTCCTCTCAGCACTAGGGATTCCCGATTCGAATCCCCATCTGGGTGGAGTTTCCATGTTCTCCCCGTGTCTGCGTGGGTTTCCTCCGGGTTCTCCAGTTTCCTCCCACAGTCCAAAAACATGGATCAAGTCAATTGAATTCTCCAAATTGCCCCATATAGAGTGTGTCTGTGTGTGTGAGTGTGTGCCCAGTGATAGATTGGCGCCCTGTCCTGGGTCTCTCTGCCCAGCGCCCGAGACGTTCTCCCCTGGATGGGCATGGGGAACCCCACCGCGACCCTAATATTGGATAAAGCGGGAGATAATGAATGAATTATACATGTATCAATGCATCAACAATTATATGCTTTTTAAAAAAAGAAAAGTCTTGAGCAGAGCTTTAAAAATGTCCCGGCTCTGCGCCGACCTAAGCTGGACCGGGAGACAGGAGAGAGTTTTAGGAGTTTGGGAAGTTTGCTGACCATGCAAACAATTTTTCCTTTACATTTCCCGGATTTGAACTCCATTAAAACCTCTGAAGGACTTTTCACATCAAACAGCAGCCCAGCTGGTGCCAATATTTATGTCACGCTCACACTATTCATGTCAGAAGCCCAACAGAGCAGCAAATTGCCCTTTTTTGGGGGGGGGGGGGGTTGCTCTAGTCAAGCTACTTGTCAGTCATAATGGCATTAGCCAATCATGGGCAGGCATCTGTCAAAAGTTAGGCCACGCCTCCTTTTTGCTCCTTTTACTGTAATTATAATTACTTATTAGGGCGGCAAAGCGGCTTGGTGTTTAGCATGTTCTCCTTAGCGCTGGGGATTCAGGTTCGTATCCCCAATCTGGGGTTTCCATGTTCTCCCCGTGTCCACGTGGGTTTCCTCCGGGTTCTCTGGTTTCCTCCCACAGTCCAAACAAGGTCAATTGAATTCTCCAAATATAGTGTGTTTGTGTGCTTAGGGATAGATTGCCCCCCTGTTCCCCATATAGATTGCCCCATATAGAGTGTGTTTGTGTGAGTGATTGTGTATCCAGTGAAAGATTGGCGCCCTGTCCTGGGTGTATCCGCCCAGCGCCCGAAATGTTCTCCCCTGGATGGGCATGGGGAACCCCCCCCCCGCGACCCTAATAGAGGATAAAGCGGAAGATAATGGATGGATGGATAATTATTAATATTATTAGTTGAATTGCTGTACGTTTGCGTGTAATAACGTGGATAAATCCCAGAATGCATTTCTTATCAGTTTGTCATTACAGAACCTTCGCAGCTGTATTTTATTGCATTCTCTCTCTACACCCTCCACCCTTCAACTCCACACCCTGCCCCCTCCACCTATCCTGTAGTAGTCAGGTATGAGGAGCATGAACAGGAAACCAGTTGCTGACCTGTAATTCCTCCCAGACAGCTCTCTTCCCAGCACACACTCAGACGGCGGTGTATGGATTATCCCGCCCAGCCCATTCCCACACCTCGCACAGCAGCGCTGCCAGATGTGAGCAGCCCCAGCCATTTGTCACACATCCATTCCCTCTCTTTTGAACCCGCTTCTTTTTTGGAATCTGGCAAGGAGGCAAAGGGATCGGGGTGGAGTCTCGCTTTTTGTGTGCTGAACGGCCCTCATAGATCTTTAATCCGTTGCAAAGTGGTGGAGTGGGTGGAAATGCGGGGGGGGGGGGGCGCAGGGGGGCGCTGAGGTCATCACAGGATGTTCGCTTCATAACTTACCATTGATATCTCCAGCTGTCTCTGTCTCTCTCGTTCTCGCTCGCTCTGTTCCTCCGGGTCTCTGATTTGTTTGTGCTGTTATAGAGCTGCAAGAGGGTGGAGCACAAAACCCGTCTGATAAAATACACCAATGATTCGTTTATTATTGTAATTGTTAACACACACGTATGATGCCATCAGCATAGCCCTTTAGCAGGTAGCATCGGACGAGGATGAGCAGACTGCAGCAGAGTTAGCCGTAGTGCGCTGGTATATTAGGCTTCCCTTTGAGCATGCTGATGTTTACAGTAGGATCTGATACAATAACACATATGATCCATCCATCCATTACCTTCTGCTTTATCCTCTATTAGGGTCGTGGTGGGGTTCCCCATGCCCATCCAGGGGAGAACGTTTCGGGCGCTGGGCAGATACACCCAGGACAGGGCGCCAATCTAATACTGAGTACACACTCACTCACACAGACACTCTCTATATGGGGCAATTTGGAGAATTCAGTTGACCTTGATCCATGTTTTTGGACTGTGGGAGGAAACTGGAGAAAACAGAGGAAACCCACACGGTTCTCTGGTTTCCTCTCACAGACCAAAAACATGGATCAAGGTCAATTGAATTCTCCAAATTGCCCCATATATTGTGTGTGTGAGTGAGTGAGTGTACCTAGTGATAGATTGGTGCCCTGTCCTGTGTGTATCTTCCACTTTCTTTACTAGGGTANGGGGGGGGGGGGGGGGGGGGGGGGGGCGTTCCCATGGCTGTACAAGGGAGAACGTTTCTGGTGCTGGGTAGATACACCCAGGAAAGGGTGCCAATCAATCACTGGGCACACACTCACTCACTCACACAAACACACTCTATATGGGGCAATTTGGAGAATTCAGTTGACCTTGATCCATGTTTTTGGACTGTGGGAAGAAACTAGAGAATCCGGAGGAAACCCACACGGACACGGGGAGAACATGGAGACTCCACCCAGATGGGGCTTTAAACCAGGAATCCCTAGTGCTGAGAGGAGAACATGCCAACCACCAAGCCTCTGTGCTGCCCTCATCTGTAAGTTGCTTCGGATAAAAGCGTCTTCTAAATGGCTAAATGCAAATGTAACGTAAATGTTCACACTGTGAAGCTGAGTCCGTCGTTATGGAGGTAAATTCTCAAACTGATGTTTTCTTCTTTAACTTTATGTTAGTGTCGCGTATGAAGCAGTGTTTCAGAAGATCTGACTGTCGGTTACTCCAACACCGAGACTCTGAACCTTTGCATAGAAATGAGTGTAAAACTCATGTCCTTTACTTTGCAGAAGCTGAAAGAGGAAAATGTGAAGCTGAGAGTGCGGCATGAGGATCTAAGGTAACAGATGGAAATTCATCCCTGATGTCTTGAAAGCCTGTCAGTTTATTATTTAAAGGATCCTCCTGAGATGGGTTCTGCAGATCATCTGGAAATGCCAACACCATCTGCTTCTCTGTTCAGGGTTCAGTGTGTGCAGCTCCTGAAGGAGGCCAAGGAGGAGAAGTTTGAGGAGAGTCGATCTTCTCAAGGCTCAGGTGATGCGACTGGAGAGACAGGTACAAACAGAAAACAGTGGCATCATCAGCAACGTTTACACTGCTTTTCCATCTAAATACCATCCATCCATTATATCTATTATCTTCCACTTTATCCTATATTAGGGTCACGGGAGGGGGGGGTGCTTTCGGGCGCTGGGCAGATACACCCAGGACAGGACGCCAATCTATCACTGGGAACACACTCACTCACACAGACACACTCTATATGGGGCAATTTGGAGAATTCCATTGACTTGATCCATGTTTTTTGGACTTTGGGAGGAAACTAGAGAACCCGGAGGAAACCCACACGGACATGGGGAGAACATGGAAACTCCACCCAGATGGGGATTCGAACCCCTAGCGCTGAGAGGAGAACATGCTAACCACTAAACCGCCCTCCATATAAATACATTTCTTATAAAAATAAAAAAAAAAGAATAAACCTGGTCGACACAGTGGCTTTAGTGGCTAAATTGCCCCCATATACTGTACCCCCTGTCCCCCTGTGGTATCTGCCCAGCGCCCAAAACATTCTCCCCTTGATGGACATGGAGAGGCTCCACCCCCGGAACTCTATCATATGATTAAACTGAAGATGATGGATGGATGGGCAGTAGTAGGTGTGTGGTTAAGGAACCAGCTTTGCAACTTGAAGGTCCCTGGTTCGATTCCAGGGGCCCACCAAGTACTATGACTGAATCATGCAAATAGTGTTTTAATAAACCGGTGCTGCTGGTGAAGTCCGAGACAGTGGCTCAGTGCTTATAGACACCGTCTGATGGATGCTGATGGCTGGACATTTTGATTGGTGGATTATTCCAGCAGCACTGCTCTTTCAGATGAACTCATACCAGCAGAACATACTGCACATGTCAATAAGGTGCATCATCCACCAACCAATTATACCTCCTCTGTGTGCATCCTGTGGGGACTGGGGGTCCTGATTATAATAAAATCTGTGGAGAGTTCACGAAGCTACAGTCTGTAGATGAACTACAGAACTCCATCTGTATGGCAAGGAGGCCGACCTAACAAAGTGACCTTTGAGGGTCAGCCACAAAATATTGACTCCATGAATTCATGTAGCATGGTATCCATAGCAACAGCAGGTTACAAAGCCTGTGTAATAGTCATTCGCCATTCAGAAATCATGTATTCAGCAAAATCATGAATATGTATGTGTGTGATGAGAAGCCAGATTGTTTACTTTTTAAATAATTGATGACCCTGGTGCTTCTGTTACAGCGATACCTGCAGGATTTGCTTGTTTTTCTCGCATTGCTGTATTATCGTTATATGCTCCGTGTGCATCGTGTGTTTTTCAGGTGATTTGGTTGTTGGGAGGTTCAAGCGCGCAGGTTTGCCGTTGCCAGGATGTAGAGAAAGCGCTGGATCCACTAACCCAAAAACTGAGGTATGCTTACTGACACTCAGAACCAGGGTTTTAAAAATCCTTCAATGCTTATTAAATACATCAAGCAGTTAGTGAATAATAATCCAAACTGCCCTGTTCACACAGATTACATTCATTACATAGATCTGAATCCCGACTTCACTAGATTATAGCACTGTTATTGAGATTATAACAAAGTCTGCACAGAATTAAGACACTGGTATTAAGATTATTATAAAGACTGTACTTGATTAAGACACTCATATTGAGATTATAATCAAGACTGCACTTAATTAAGATACTGGTATATGGTGATTATTTTATGAATTGAAAAATTGTTATTAATTCTTTGATGGGGACTGCTATTATTATTATTATTATTATTATTATTAATAATAATAATAATAATAATAATAATAATAATAATAATAATAATAATAATAATAATACAATTTTAATGCAGGCTGCTGGATTTTAAATGATTAAACTAGTTTTAAATTGTATTATTTTGTTTATAAAGTTTATGACTGTGGGAGAGTCAAAGTCTACAATATAATTATAGACTGATTCTGGTACTGAGTGAGAACTGTACTGGTTTTGGTTCTGAGTGAGAACTGTACTGGTTCTGGTTTTGGTACCGAGTTAGAACATTTCTGGTTCTGAGTGAGAACTGTACTGGTTCTGGTTTTAAATGAGTTCTGGACTGGTTCTGGTTCTGAGTGAGAACTGGACTGTCTCTGGTTTTAATTGAGTACTGGACTGGTTCTGGTTCTGAGTGAGAACTGGACTGTTGGTACCTGTATGAACTCACAGTTTCTTTTCTCGGTTCTTTAGAGGAACACAGAATGCTGTTATCTTTTATTTGCAGGCAGAGGGATCTCTTTGTTCTCGGCAGGTAACTAAATAATTTTGGTGTGTGGAGTCCTGCTGAGGGACGAGTGGACCGGTGCTGGTGTGGTTGTCAGTGGGACGGAGCTCACGCAGCTTTTACAACAGTGTGAGAATGAGAAGCAAAAGCTGAGGACAAACAATAAAAACACAGACATTCAGTCATCAGCTGAACTGAAGCCGGTGTGGATGTCTCCATGACAACGGATGTAATTGTTGCTTTTGCTTTTGTTCCAGACTTAAATCCATCATTTTAAAGTGAAATATAATCACAATATACAAAAATCACACATACTGTATTAGTCAAAAGTTAGGCCACGCCCCCTTATCGCTCCACTGTCTATTTCCTCCACTTATCATATAGATGGACTTTGTAGTTTTATAATTCCAGACTGTAGTCCATTTGTGTTCTTTGTTGTTGTTAGTCCCCTGTTGGTTCTCTGTTCTCTGTTGGTCAGGAGCATCACAGAACAGGTATCATTTGGGTGGTGGATTATTTATTGTCAGTTCTGCAGTGACACTGATGTGGTGAGGGGTTTTTAGTGCAGCAGTGCTGCTGGAGTTTCATTTAAACACCTCAGTGACACTGCTGGGATAGGACTAATGCACCCACCAAATAACCCCTGCTCTGTGGTGGTACTATTGGGGTTCTGAACATTAGAACAGAGTAAAGGGGACGTACACAGTAACACAAACAAATGAACTACAGTCTGGAATTGTAGAACTACAAAGTCCATCTTAACAGTGGAAATATGTGTGTGAGGGGTGTGTGTTAAATGTGGACGTGCCCCTGAAGAACAACCAAGCCTGATGATCAGCGCATGTGTTTATTTGAGGGAGGAACCCAGGGACAACCCACAAAGGGACATGGGGACATGGTAGCTTAGTGGTTAGGATGTTGGGCTACTAATCTGAAGGTTGGGGGTTCAAATCCCAGGTCCACTGAAGTTACCAGTGTGGGTCCTTGAGCAAGACCCTCATTGCTCCAGGGATGTTGTGTTTAACCCTGTGCTCACCTTGTGAGTCGCTTTAGGTAAAAGCATCTGCTGAATGACCAAATGTAAATGGGTGGTAGATGTGTGGTGTTTGGTGGATATGGGGTGGGGTGTTGATGTCGGGTGGTGGCGTGGGGTTTGTGTGTAGTTTTGTTGGCGGCTGTCGCTCAACGATATTGTGGAACTGGCTTTAAATGTGAAAGTGCTTCGTTCCTCTTCTCTGTTCCTGCAGCTCGGCGTACGATCGAGAGAACAAAGTGCGAGTGGCCATAAAGAACATCAGTCCGTTCGAGCACCAGACGTACTGCCAGCGCACGCTGCGCAAGATCAAGGGATGTTGTGAATAACCCTGTGCTCACCTTGTAAGTCGCTTTGGATAAAAGTATCTGCTAAATGACCTAAAAACATGCAGAACCCACCCAAAAAGGATCCCCCACAAGGGAATCGAACCCAGGACCTCAGTGTCCTCCCATCCAATGGAAGCCAAACCTGGTTTCTTGTATAAAAACTGAGCGGCGCAGCAGATGGATTCAGCACATGATCAATGTGTAACTCTGAAATAGAGATTTGTTCCCATGGCTGAAGTAGAACTTGTTCATCATCTGCCGTCCCTCTCTGGATGCCGTATTTTGAATCAGGTTTTATGGTTCATCGTTGGTCTATCGCACCGGTTCTTTGTCCCCAGATAATAACATGCCATGATGATCGAAAGGCCTGGTAAGTAATGGGACAGGTGTTATTACATGCTCTGTCATCTACATGCTTCAGGGAGAGGGTTCTGTATACCTGTCAGGGTGAAAGAATGGCGTTGGCCCTAGAGGCCTCATTCTGGTTCTTAACGCCGTCCTGTGAGCACGTCAGACGAGTGCAGATGGACGTCGCTCTGCCACGTTTTTTTTACTACCTCAGCTTTATATTCTGCTCAGCGAGGCGTCAGGGATCCACAGGAGCAGCTGTAAATAAGAGCACGCCAAGATTTAAAGCTGCTAAAAAAGCGGAATGTGCGCAACGATGGTGGAGTGGTTGGCACGTCCACCTCTCGCTGCTGGGGATTCAGGTTCAAATCCCAATCTGGATGTCCATGTTCTCCCCCAGGTGAATTGGCTGCCTTAAATTACCCTTATCTAAATTGCCCCATAAAGAGTGTGAGTGAGTCTGTGCCCAGCGATAGGTTGGCGCCCTGTCCTGGGTGTATCTGCCCACCGCCCAGGACGTTCTCCCCTGGATGGGCAGGGGGAACCCACCCGCGACCCTGATAGAGGATAAAGCGGAGGATAATGGATGGATTAACCCTTTGCTTGTTGCTATCTCACACTCCACCAATAGTCCATTTTCTCACCCTGTGTCTGTTTTCCCTTTAATCTGTTCTAATGGTCAGGACCCCAACGGTACCAACTCGTTTAAACACCTCAGTGAGACTGCTGGGATAGGACTAATGCATTCATTCATTCATTATCTTCCGCTTTATCCTATATTAGGGTCGCGGGGGGGGGGGGGCAGATACACCCAGGACAGGACGCCACACACTCACAGACACACACAAACACACTGTACATGGGGCAATTTGGAAAACTCAATTGACTTGATCCATGTTTTCGGACTGTGGGAGGAAACCCACAGGAAACCTGTGGGGAACATGGAAACTCCACCCAGATGGGGATTCGAACCTGAATACCTAGTGTTGAGAGGCAAACATGCTAAACACTAAGCGACTGAGGACTAATGCACCAACCCAATAATGCCTGCTCTGTGGTGGAACTATTGGGGTTCTGATCATTAAAACAGAGTAAATCTACACACAGGTGAATCCAACCCGAGTCAACCACCTGAATCACACCATCACTATAGTAATGTCAATGAAACTTTTTAATCGAGGGTTCCGTTTCCAAGTTTGTACTTCGTTTTAACCATTCGATCAGATCAGAGACCCAGACTTTAGCTTCCTATCGAGAACCCATTGGTCTGGCCTTGAAAATTCCGGGAGGACGTGTTTCATGTTGCCGCGTCCGAGGCCATATTTGGTGCGAGAGCCTCGGCTGGGGTTCTCATCCTCTCTCCATCTGGATTCCATCATGTTAGCTCTCTGCCTCGTTAGCCTCGCCTTTTCCAGACCCTGATGTGCTGCAGGAGAACGAACGGGGGAAAGGGTTTGGGCCGAGGCCGGGCTCGTGTTGATGGCTTTGGCGATACACCAGAATACAGTGTGATTCGGGGGGGGGGGGTTTGACTTTGTCCTTAGTGTGCATAAAGAAGCTGATTGGTGCTGATTGAAGTGTCAAACACACAGCACACTTCACTGATAGCAGAGCAGAAGCAACTCGTACCAAGTGTCAGTTCTATGACTTTAATTTAGTTTTTTATGACTGACTGAAGTCCGAGACAAACTGCAGCTTTGGGTTTTAATTGCTTATGAATCTGCTTTACCCTGAGCACAGTCCCCTCATCCCAGGTCCACTGAAGTTACCAGTGTGGGTCCTTAAGCAAGACCCTTAACCCTCATTGCTCCAGGGATGTTGTGATGAACCCTGTGCTCACCTTGTAAGTCGCTTTGGATAAAAGTCTCTGCTAAATGACCAAATGTAATCTCTTGTATACATTTTTGTAGCTGTAATTCTGCCATTAAGTGTAAAAAAGACAGAAAAGTAGAATTTTATTAATTAGTTAAGCAATTGTTAATAAATTAGAAAGTTTCTTTAGCTGGTTATATAACTCTGGCATTGTGGTTTAGTGATTAGTATGTTCTCCTCTCAGCACTAGGGATTCCCGGTTCAAATCATAATCTGGGTGGAGTTTCCATGTTCTCCCCGTGTCCATGTGGGTTTCCTCCGGGTTCTCCCACAGTCCAAAAACCTGAATCAAGTCAACTGAGTTCTCCAAATTGTCCCATATAGCGTGTGTCTGTGTGAGTAAGTGTGCACCCAGTGATAGATTGGCGTCCCCATCTACCCAGCGCCCGATACGTTCTCCCCTGGATGGGCATTAGGCACCCCCCCCGCGACCCTAATAGAGGACCCTAATAAAGCTGAAGTTAATGTATGGATGGATATATAACTCTGTAATGTATATATTGTGGCGTTGCACATGGGTCAATGTGGTTGGTTGCCCCACCTATTAAAACTTGTCCCGGGTGTTTTCCCAGCATGCATTCAATGGTAGGGATATAATGGGGAGGTTCGCACATCTGCGGTGTTGGAGTTTTTGGAGTTCATGGAAATTCGTGCTTGTTAATAAAAACCTGTTATCTGTGGAAGTTCTTCGTCCATTCCACAAAATATGTCTCCATTCTTTATCTAACTCAGGACAGGGCGCACACTCACTGACTCACAGTAACACACAAACTAAATGGGGACAATTTAGAGCAGCCAATTCACCTTGAATGCATGTTTTAAGACTGTAGGAGGAAACCTGAAAAGCAGGGAATATCTCGCTTGTTGGCTGAAGACATAATTTCATATTTGTGAAAGCATCCCTGCTGTTCGTCCTCTGTTTAAAACGTGAGCTGATGTTAATCGGAACGTGATGGATGGATGTGGACTCGCGTGGAACGAGGAAGGATCCTGATGGAGCAGGGCGTTCTCGCGATAAGGCGCTGACCGCGGTGGATGCAGGCCATCTGGAGAAATTGCTCGCACTGGACATTTACAGAAGCCCTTTTGCGGAGACGGGGAGAGAGACGGGGTGAGAGAGCTGGAGAACGAGTCGGAGGCAGATAGTGGATGCGGGTTCGGGTGCAGGACTGACACATGGATCACTGTAATTACTGGGCAGTCCAGGGCCGGTTATTAGTTTAGTGAATGTCAGGGACGTATATCAAACCCAATTTGCTCCGTAGCTTGAGAGGTCACTCGTCTTCTTCTGATTCGTCTGTTTCTGCGTCTAGTGTAAACACGCCGTGCAGCTTTTTGTAGACGAACTGAGAAATATCATCTACATGTGCCGGGGTTTTAGTTACCGAATATTTATGTCTTTTTCCTCCATTTATCATACAGATGGACTTTGTAGTTTAATAATTCTAGACTGTAGTCCATCTGTGTTCTTTGTTGTTGTCCGTGTTTTTTGGACTGTGGGAGGAAACCGGAGATGGAAACTCCACCCAGATTGGAATTCGAACCGGGAATCCCTAGTGCTGAGAGGAGAACATGCTAAACACTAAACCACTGTTCCGCCCCAAGTGGAAACCATCCATCCATTCATTATCTTCCTCTTTATCCTCTATTAGGGTCATGGGGGGGTTCCCCATGCCCATCCAGGGGAGAACGTTTCGGGCGCTGGGCGGATACACCCAGGACAGGGTGCCAATCTGTTGCTGGGCACACACTCACATAGACACACTCTATATGGGGCAATTTGGAAAACTCAATTGACTTCGATCCATGTTTTTGGACTGTGGGAGGAAACCAGAGAACCCGGAGGAAACCCACGCGGACACGGGGAGAACAAGGAAACTCCACCCAGATGTAGGTGTTCTTTGTGTTCTCTGTGTTCTTTGTTGTTGTTAGTCCCCTGTTGGTTCTCTGTTGGTCAGGAGCATCACAGAACAGGTATCATTTGGGTGGTGGATTGTTTATTGTCAGTTCTGCAGTGACTCTCAATATGGGGCAATTTGGAGAATTCAATTGACCTTGATCCAAATTTGGGAGGAAACCGGAGATGGAAACTCCACCCAGATTGGGATTCGAACCGGTAATCCCTAGTGCTGAAAGGAGAACATGCTGAACACTAAACCACTGTTCCGCCCCAAGTGGAAACCATTTCCAGAAAACTACAAACATAAAACGTTGGGGGCCCCAATAGCTCGAGGGCGTAACGTAGGTGTCCTAATACTGCTGTCTGTGCAGTGGATTTAATTTTGTGGTTAAATTTAGTTGAACTGCATAATAAATGGTGTTTCAGAGCTTTTTTTAAAGGTCCAACCACAGCCTCTCCATCAGGGTTCTGCCATAACCACCCAAGGACCTTCTCATACTTAAGCAGCTGCGTTGTTCTTCAGTGAACCACCTGTCCATCACCAGCTGTCTCACAGAGAGCCTCTTGGTTTAATGGTGGATGGTGTGTTCTGGGTGGTATTGCTTAGTTTGGTTTTCGCCAAACATAGCTCTTGGAGTTCTGACCAAACACTGACCTTGGTTTCCTGTGACGTTACATCTGTTGCCAGAGGCATCGAAATTCTCTAAGAATAAACACGACTGGCATTTTTATTAAAAAGATGCTTCTTACATTTACATTTAGTCATTTGGCAGACGCTTTTATCCAAAGCGACTTACAAATGAGAACACCACAAGTCACTAAAAACCTAGCTACCAGCTAGAGAGCCATGGTAGCTCAGTGGTTAGGGCGTTGGGCTATCAATCTGACGGTTGGGGGTTCATATCCCAGGTCCATTAAAGTTACCAATGTGGGTTCTTGAGACCCTTAACCTTAACCCTTAACCCCTAACTATTGCTCCAGGGATGTTGTGATTAACCCTGTGCTCACTGTGTAAGTCACTTTGGATAAAAGCATCTCCTAAATGACCAAATGTAAATGTAAAGTAATGCAAATACCTAGTGTTTAGGTATTTAATTAGGTATTTAATTATCAAACCTGATCGTTATCTGATCCTGCACCTCCTCCCCTTTTATTTTTATTTTTCTTCTCTACAACAGGTATTTGTTAAAAAGATGCGTCTTCAGTAGTTTCTTAAAACCGCCTCGTGATTCTGCCTTACGGACAGAGTTGGGAAGATGGTTCCACTGTTTTGCAGTGGAGAACCCAATGGAGTGAGAATCAGCTCCTCGGTGAGGTGGAATCACCAGGCGGCAATCATCACTGGAGCCAAGTGAATGAGTCGGGGTGTATTTTGAAAATATAGAGTGAAGGTAGGAGGGGGCAGATCCAGAAATGGTTCTGTAGGCCAGAGTCAGTGACTTGTACTGAATGGAGCAGCTATGCTTTATCCTCTACTAGGGTCATATTCTCCCCATCCAGTTTCAGCCGCTGGGCAGATACACCCAGGACAGGGCGCCAATCTATCACTGGGCACACACTGACTTGCACCCACACAAACACACTCTATATGGGGCAATTTTGGAGTATTCAATTGACCTTGATCCATGTTTTTGGGCTGTGGGAGGAAACGGGTGAACCCGGAGGGAACCCACACGGACACGGGGAGAACATGGAAACTCCACCCAGATGGGGAGTCGAATTTGAATCCCTAGTGCTGAGAGGAGAACATGCTAACCACTAAGCCACCGTGCCTCCCCATTTCAAGTCGAACGATATTTTCTTTGTGACATTGTTGCCTCATCGGCACGGTGCTGTCGTGGTGCGTGTTAATTATCCGTGTAAATAGTTTTTAGATTTCAGTCCAAAAAAATGGATTCAAGGTATTGGGCTTCTCTAAATTGCCCCCATATAGTGTATGTGTGTGTCTGTGTAAATGACACAATGTATTCCCAGCGATAGATCGGTGCCGTGTATCTGCCCTGCGCCTGAAAGGTTCTCCCTTGGTTGGGTATGGGGAACCCCCCCTGATGATGGGTGGATTGATGGATGGATTGATGGGTATCTCGTGTCTGGTTGTGATGTATGATGATCTTCTCAGTCACCTTCACTACTAACTCGTTTAATAATCTGCCTTTCGACCCACTCAGACACTTCCTATCAGATTATTAGTCTGATCACTGGTTCAGACCTTGTTCAACTCCACACGTCCATATTTTAGTATTTGCAGCTGGTGTTTGTGCTCTCGGGCCGCTCTCTGTTTCGGCTTAGTGCCCTCTGTCCGTCCCATTTATCCGACTGCAGCGAAGTTTGTACTCGCCCGAGGCATAATCATAGCACACTGTGCTTCCCTGAATAATCTTCCTCTCATTACTGAACCAACAGCTGGACAGGACCCCCCCCACTCACCCCACCCCACCCCCGAGACCACACACCGTCCGAAAAATGTACATGATGGCATTTTGAATGAACTCGGGATTATTAAAGAGGAATAACATGCTGGTAACTACAAAGTGGTGACCGTGGAGCATAAGGGGGTGTGTCCTAATTTTCGATTCGGGTTAGCATGTCCTCTCAGACCAGGGGATCCAGGTTCGAATCCCGATCTTCACCCCAAGCTTTTCCAGGGGAGAACATTTCAGGCGCTGGGCAGATACACCCAGAACAGGGTGCCAATCTATCACACAGACACTATATGGGGCAATTTAGAGAATTTGGTTTCTTCACCCGAGGGGTGGCTTAGTGGTTAGAACGTTTGTCTCTCAGTGCTAGGGATTCCCGGTTTAAATCCCCATCTGGGTGGAGTTTCCATGTTCTCCCCGTGTCCACGTGGGTTTCCTCCGGGTTCTCCGGTTTCCTCCCACAGTCCAAAAACATGGATCAAGTCAATTGAGTTCTCCAAATTGCTCCATATAGAGTGTGTCTGTGTGAGTAAGTGTGTGCCCAGCGATAGATTGGCGTCCTGTCCTGGGTGTATCTGCCCTGCGCCCGAAACGTTCTCCCCTGGGATGGGCCCCCCCTCCCCCCCAGCGACCCTAATATAGGATAAAGCGGAAGATGATGAATGAATGAATGGTTTCTTTACCCGGATCAGGACTTGGACCTGGATCCCCAGCGCTGAGGTTGAGGCTAACCCCTCTACACCACTGTGCACACTGGGGTAGAAATCCAATAACTGACGAATCGTCAAATTTAATACATACCCCCATGTCAGAAACAGTTTGCCCATCTACGGCACACAGGACAGCTTTGGTTTCAGACACTTTAACAGCTGCTGTTTATTTCCTTCAGAGGAAACGTTGATCAAAGTGTAGAAGAAAACTTCAGAGAGACGGTCCTTGTGGACAGTGATGGAAATGTCAAACCTTATTGCTTCTCTTCCTCTGGATTATGAGGAGAGCTGGGGGTCAGCCGAGCAGGAGGGTGGGGATTGAGGTAGACTGCTTCAGACTTTGATATAGATGACACATTTTCCCAGAGGTTTTCACAGAGGCCTTTAATAATAATAATACAGCTCTGTGATTTTCCCTTCAGAGATTCTGTTTTACCAGCGTTGTGTGAAGCTTTTATATTTGGTTTGCACCGTTTGTTCATTGCTGCACCTTTTTTGTTTTATCGTATAAAGTTATATTTAAATATCCATCCATTATCTTCCGCTTTATCCTCTATTAGGGTCGCGGGGGGGTTCCCCATGCCCATCCAGGGGAGAACGTTTCGGGCGCTGGGCAGATACACCCAGGACAGGGCGCCAATCTATCACTAGGCACACACACACTCACACAGACACACTCTATATGGGGCAATTTGGAGAACTCAATTGACTTGATCCATGTTTTTGGACTGTGGAAGGAAACCGGAGAACCCGGAGGAAACCCACGCAGACACGGGGAGAACATGGAAACTCCACCCAGATGGGGATTCGAACCGGGAATCCCTAGTGCTGAGAGGAGAACATGCTAACCACCATGCTGTCCGAGGAGGGTTATGTTGGATCTTTTTGATTTTTGAAAAGGCAGAAAAAACGAGCCGATGCAAAATGGTCGTCTCGACTCGTTTATTGAAAACAAAGAGAATTTTTCATGGACACCGTCAGTAACTCACGCTGGCCAGCGGGTCTGCCTCATTCTGCTTTCAGGTGCTATGAACGCTGAAGAAGAAGAGACCCACCGAAGGGTTTACCTGTGTGTATATCCGTTACGTCTAATTCTCGCTCCTAACTGCCTAAGCCAATCACAAATTACCGCCCTAGTTTTAAATCAGCCAATCCAAGCCCAGTGTTTTAGTTCAAATCTAGCTTGCCTACCCCACTTCCCAATGGCGGCAAGCCCAAGGTAAGGTTCTTTGTTTGAATACAAACTTTCAGCCATTTTGGGAATCTTATGTGCAAGTAATTTAAATTCTGACAATTACCGATGCACATCCAGGGGAGAACGTTTTGGGTTGTGGGCAGATACACCCAGGACAGGGCGCCAATCTATCACTGGGCACACACTCACTCACACTGACACACTCATATGTCACACTCATATATGGGGCAATTTGGAGAATTCAATTAACCTTGCATTCAATTAATCTTAAACCATGTTTTTGGACTGTGAGAGTAAACTGGAGAACCCAGAGGAAACCCACACGGACACAGGGTTTTTTCCAAAGCGACTTACAAAGCCAACACAGGGTTGCAAAAGCAGCTCTGGAGCTATGAGGGTTAAGGAAACTTTTGTAACTTCAGTGGACCTGGGATTTGAACCCCATCCTTCAGATTAACCACTGAGCTACCGCACCCTATAGGTGTCTTGTGACTTACAATTGTCTCAACTTGTTTGGGGTCAGAACGAATAATTGATGAACAAAGAACCATGGAGCATTGATGGTTAAGGTTAATGTTCCTGAGGGTTAATGAGGGTTACGGTTCTTGCTCAAGGCCCCACATTGGTAACGTCAGTGGACTTTGGATTTGAACCCACAGACTTCAGATTGAAAGCCCAACACTCCGAGATACCACCGAGATACCGCACCCACACCAAGACATTATTTATATCGAGTGTATAGCTCAGTGGTTAGTGTTGGGCTTTCAATCTGAAGGTTGTGGGTTCAAATCCAAAGTATACTGATATTACCAATGTGGGGCCTTTGACCAGATGTCCCGCTTTGTGCGGGACAGTCACGCAATTTCGTTACTTTTCAGGCGTCCCACAAATTGAGTCGTTGTCCCGCATTGTTTTATTATCTGCAATTGGACGGCTGTGTTGTCTGTTATCGGGGGAGAGGCGGACTGTTTGAATGTCAACCAATCGGGAACGCAGACGCATGTTGCATGTTAAGGGCACTCCCACCAACACAAACAATGCAAATTAGGTCATATATATATATATATATATATGTATATGTGTGTGTGTGTATATATATATATATATAAAATGAGAGTGCATTGGTCCCACATTGTCACACACAAACATAGTCTTTGTCCCACATTTGGTGAATTAGAATCTGGTCACCCTAACCCTCAGAGAAGAGAGGAGAACATGCCAACCACTAAGCCACCGTGCCGTCCACACACACTGTTATTGTTTATATAACAAAAACAGAGCTGGAAAGAAACCTTGTGTGGAAAACTAAGTAAACTCCATGAGTTTGGATCTTCCAGAACCACCTTCAGCAGAAATAACCCCCGTTTTTCCATTTCCACTTTAAACAGACTGTCTCTGTAGTAAGATGACCGCTATGAATATTCAGCATGACGAGGATCAAAGCCAAAGGTGAGGACGTGATGTCAGCCGGTGGAGCTACGACCGACTGGTCATCTTTTTTTCATACGCCGTCTCTGATGGAGCTTTGATTTCCTCGCTTCTGTGTTATGCTGCGATCCAAAATCTGGTCCTTGGCCTTTGAAGTTCAACTCTACATTTAATCTAAAGCAGCTTTCATCTGTCGGCATTGTCCTCTGATAATCCCACGTCTTTGATGTCCGACTGTTGGACGGATGCTGAATGGTGGAGGCTGGACGCTGGAGGTCAGGGTCACAGAGAGAAGCTAATCGACTTTTCCCTGCAATTCCAGGTGACTTCGCCCCAAGAGCTGCCTCTGCCCCAAGAGCTGCCTCTGCCCCAAGGGCTGCCTC
>JAFMOD010000065.1:791297-803791 GCA_019802435.1 Corydoras maculifer | reverse complement strand
CACGCACACAGAGACACACACACACAGACAGAGACACACAGAGACACACAGACACACACACAGAGACACACACACAGACACACACACACAGATACACACACACACAGACAGACACAGACAAATACACACACACACAGACAAATACACATACACACACACAGACAGACACACACAGACAGACACACACACACAGACATACACACACAGACACAACCACAGACACATACCCACACATACACATACATACACACAAACAGACACACACACACACACAGCTCTATGCACACACATTCATGGGGCATAATTGCGGATTTCTTTTTCGCGGCTCGGCGCCTCCTGTGATATCAGAGGGCAGAATTTTGCCGCATTACTGCGTTGGGTTCCGCGATCGACAATTTATAAACAGTTTTGCATCGGTGGCCGTCGCAGAATTTACTGTGTGTAACATCTCCAAACCTAATTAAGTGCGGCGCGGGACGTATCGGAGATTTTTTGCTTAGCATTATTTTTCCTGGCTGCGTACGAGACCTATAAATCAGCGGCCGCCGTCAGAACGAAATACCCACTCGAACGGCGACGCCGAGGAAAACAGATGCCACTTATTCAATAAACTAATATTCACGGACAAGAAAAATGTAGCCGGGATACCCGAGGAGTTGAGGCGGACGTGAAGGCTCGTCGATAATAAACTTTACGACTCGGGGGGGTCGCGCCGAAAATTCAGCTGAACAAGGGAATCGGAATCGGGTTGGTATGTGAAGTTGAAGACCATAAATGATCCCGGAAATCTTTTTTTTCTTTTTTCGGAATGCCCTCAGTTATGCTTTACGGCCTGCGGCCCATTCCACGCATCGATCCCGCCGCCGCACGACGGGGACATTCGCATGGACAAAAAAAATAAATAAATACAATTAAAAAACAAAAAAAACCAACAACGGGGCTTATCTTTTGGGCAGTGTTTCTCCGCCCTCATCTTCACCCGGCGGCTTCCAGGATGTCCCCCCGGAACGCCCGGCAGCGAGGTCACGACATTAACCAATCAGCATGGAGATGGACTTTGTAGTTCCATGATAACAGTCTGTAGTCCATCTGTTTCAGTACACACATCCTCTGTTAGTTTTCTTCACTCTGTTCTCTAATGAGGGCGGCACGGTGGCTTAGTTGTTTAGCATGTTCTCCTCTCTCGGTTTGAAGCCCAATCTGGGTGGAGTTTCCATGTTCTCCCTGTGTCTATGTGGGTTTCCTCTGGGTTCTCCGTTTTTTTTCCCACAGTCCAAAAACAAGGATCAAGTCAATTGAGTTCTCCAAATTGCCCCATATAGAGTGTGTCTGTGTGTGTGTGTGAGTGAGTGTGTGTTCAGTGATAGATTGGCGTTCTCCCCTGGATGGGCATGGGGAACACCCCCCCCCCCCACGCGACCCTAATAGAGGATGAAGTGGTAGATAATGGATGGACGGATGTTCTCTAATGATTCTCTAATGACCAACAAAGTAATGGGAGCTAAGAAATGAAGTAGTAAAACAAATGGACTACAGTCTGTAATCAAAGAACTACAAATCCCATCTGAAGCATCAGTGGAGCTTAAGCAGCTGTACCTAATAAAGTGGCCGCTGAGTGGATGTAGATTTAAGGTTTGTACTTTTTGGGCTTATCTTTTGGAAAGTGACCCGGCGGCTTCCGGCGGTGGAACGGCGTGGGATGCTCCGTGTTCCTGGGGCCTGCTGTGGGCTCCGGTTCCATCCTGTAGTTCTAAAGTTTCTCTGAGGCTCGTGCATCTCCGAGTGTTTGATTTGGTACTGATGCAGTCCGGCGGGCCATTTATCTCCCATATTGTGCCGCAGCAGGGGCCCCGGCGCGGCAATAAACAATGTGCACGGATTAATCACAAGTGCTGCTGAAGTAAATACCTGCCAAACATTCATCAAGTGAAAATATTCACAATCGATGGATCTCCCAACAGAAAAACTTTACGCTCAAGTTCTAATATTATATAACCAGAGGGAATGTGTGCTTTAGCCCCTCCCACCACACACACACACACACACACACACAAACACACTTGCATACATTCATTCATTCATCATTTTCTGCTTTATCCTATATTAGGGTCGCAGTGGGGTTCCCCATGCCCATCCAGGGGAGAACGTTTCGGGCGCTGGGTAGATACACCCAGAACAGGACGCCAATCTATCGCTGAACACACACTCACTCACACAGACACACTCTATATGGGGCAATTTGAAGAACTCAGTTGACTTAAAAGTGGAAGTGGAACGATGGTTTTCTGCCGTTCACAGCATCATAACAATCAGACTTTGGCATTTTAAAGCCCCGAGGCCACGTCCAGCCCTCCGATGTCCGGATCTGATCGACTAATTGTATCCACAACATCCCCCGTTTCGCCCCTTTCAGCTCCTCACAAACAGTTTTTGGGAAAACTCTCATTTATTATCTTAAGCTTTATCCTCTATTAGGGTCTTGTGGGGGGGGTGGGCAGATAGACCCAGGACAGGACACCAATCTATCACTGGGCACACACTCACTCACACACACACACTCTACATGGGGCAATTTGGAGAACTCAATTGGCTTGATCCATGTTTGGCTTGATCCACAACCCGGAGGAAACCCACGCGGACACGGGGAGAACATGGGGATGGGGATTCGAAGCGGGAATCCCTAGTGCTGAGAGGCGAACATGCTTATCACTAAGCCACCGTGCCGCCATCACTTGCATACATATAAATACATAATGTAATTGATGGCAACACCGAGCAGTCAATTCATCTAATTACCCCTGTAAGTGGTTTCCCTTTGTTGCCCCTCATTGTCAATACGCTCCTGATTTGTTATCATTGCTCCCTGATTGGCTGGGAGGAGGCTAATAATTACGGCGAGTCATTACTGCTGTAAAACCGTAACGCAGAGGAAGCCCGTTGAAAACATCGATAGATGGTTCAAACCGGGTCTCCTGCCCTGTTTTTGATGAAAGGTCATGTTTCCATGGTAATGGCGCTGGGATGTCACTGATTTGCTCCTATAACCCTGTGTGTGTGTGTGTGTGTGTAGGCCGTATCAGTGTGGACACTGTTCTCAGTCGTTCTCCCAGCCGTCAGAGCTGCGCAACCACGTGGTGACGCATTCCAGCGACCGGCCCTTCAAATGTGGCTACTGCGGCCGAGCGTTCGCCGGCGCCACCACGCTGAACAACCACATCCGCACACACACCGGAGAGAAGCCATTCAAGTAAGTAACAGTGAGTACCACCACTTCCTAGCCATTCGTTTCATCTTTATGTTTATGGTCGGCCACATTCATACCTGAACGGTTCTCGGTTTCCTCCATCTTTATTCTTCAGTCTACATTTGATCATGATGGACTTTGTAGTTCTCCAATTGCACCCCGTAGTCCATCTGTTTCTCTACATACTCTGTTCTCTAACAACCAGGACCCCTACAGAGCAGGGATGTTATGGGGGGGGGGGTGGATGAATCTTAGAACTGCAGTATCACTGACATGATGGTGGTGGTGTTGGTGTGTTAGTGTGTAAGTGGATCAGACACAACAATGCTGCTGGACTTGACACACAACTCCTGCAACACTGCTGAGTCTGATCCATTTGAAGTGAACCAATACACTCAGAATACAACACACCACCATCATATAAATATCACGGCAGAGCTGAAAATCATCTACCACCTAAATGAAAACTGATGAGTAATGCTCCTGTGGAGGTTCTGCCTATTAGAGAACAGACTAAAGCGATGAGGACAGTATATAGAGCAGATAAATAGGACAGTTTACTTAATAAATTGGCTGGTAAGTCATAATTAGGTTTTTTTTTTCCCCTCAAACATTAAAACGATCTTATAAGGTAATGAGTCGTATCGCCGATCATAAATCAATCGCTGCACATACAGTTCTAAAGACTCCGCTACAGACTCGGCCTGGGTTTAAATATCTCATTTCTGTTACAGTAAAGTTAAATTTGGCCCAAACGAATATTTCATGCCCTGACATTCCTGCAGCCGGGGCTTATGGGAGCAAAATATTATTGTCTAGGTCCTGGAATTCCCATTTTGGCTAAAGCACTCTGGGGGGAGGTAATAACCTATATGCACTGATTTACTGTAGAAAACAAAAAAATGAACATGGAGAACATGATCGCTGTTCTTTTCTCGAAAAGTCTGTAAGTTAGTGCTGAGCGTCGGATGCTGGAACCCAAACCACATGCTGTTCTCCACATATAATTAATTTAATTATAATTATGATTAGTAAAGGAAATGATAATTAAATAAGAAGTTCTAGTTTCTTTAATTTTATTATTCCTGTTCCAAAGATCCCAGACAAAATTGGTTTATTACATAAATTCATACATACATATGTGTGTGTGTGTGTGTGTGTGTGTATATATATATATATATATATACATATATATATATATATATATATATATATATATATATATATACACACACACACATATATATATATATATACACACACACACACACATATATATATATATATAAATAAAATTAAATATATAGTAGTAAATTCTTTGGAACAGGAATAATTTAATTAAAGGAACTACAACTTCTTGACTGTAGTCCACTTGTGTTCTTTGTTGTTCTCAGTCCCCTTTTGGTTCTCTGTTCTCTGTTGGTTAGGAGCATCACAGAACAGGTATCATTTGGGTGGTGGATTATATATTGTCAGTTCTGTAGTGACACTGATGTGGTGAGGGGGTTAGTTTGTAGTTTCTTTTAAACACCTCAGTGACACTGCTGGGATAGAAATAACAAACCAGGCAATAACCCCTGACCTTTAGAGTGAAGGGGATTGTAAAACTACAAAGTCCATCTTTATGTTAATTGGAACTAAAGATAGGTCGAGCAAAGAGGAGGCGTTTTTACAAGTTCAGTGCTAGTGTGTGTGTGTGTGTGTGTGTGTGTGTGTGTGTGTGTGTGTAAACATATTAAAACTGAATGTGCATCAAATTGTAACCTTTATGGACAAAAGTATCGGGACATGCCTCTTAATTCGGTGTTTGCTTTGCTCTCATTGTCTCAGGTGTAAATAAATCTAACAGCTTGCTCGGAATTCTGTTCACCTGTATACTTCTAACTTTGAGGAAACAGTTTGGGGAAGGCCTTTTGGTCTTCCGACATGCCAGTTTTCCCCCCCGGCGCACAAAAGTAAGATCCATAAAGACATGGCTGGGACAGTTTGGCATGACGGATTCAACCTGAACCTCCACATTTAAAAGCCTTTGAGATGAATCAGTACAGCGACTGTGAGTCAGGTCTTCTCATCTGAATGAAACAACAAAGCTAAGCTGACCCGAGACGCTGGGATGTCATTAGAGCTTCTGTACACGTAACGTGAAGGTGTCCCGATACTCGTGTCCATAAAGTGGGATTCGATTGCTTCATTATAAACACATACGTCACTTAGTTCAGAGCAACCTGGAGTCTAATCCAGTCTAATAAGCAATCAGCGATACACAAATGTGTCATCAGCACTTCAGCCGCTCCAGAGGAAGAGGCTCACAAAGACCTTAATGAACAGCCCCCCCCCCCACCCCCCAAATCTTTAGCCAGTCAATATGGCTGAGTTATTTCCATCGAGCTGATGTGCTTGATAGGATAAGCCTGTCAGGTTTTCCGTCGTGCACAGGCGCCCGCCGGAACCCCGGGTTCCTTAAAACAACCGAGCTCGGGGTGTAAGATAAGCCTTGACTGGTCTCACTTACCGATGGCTGGCTTCAGGACCCGGCGTTAAGATCCTAAAGACTTTTAAATGTGAAACCTGTGGAAGAAAACACAGACAGATCAGCGGCGTCTCATCTCCGAGAGGAGCCCTCCTTTGATATCTCGCCCCAGAAACCCCTCTTTTTGTTCTCCCTCCGTTGTAATTGACAATGATGCGGGCCCTTATCTAGACAGGCCTCTCGCAGGGGCGCCCCTTCCCCTCAGATTATTGACAGAAGCCCCGCGTCGTGAGGCACCCGAGCCTTCGCTCGTCATCGGCATCAAGGCCCGCCGACGTGGGCGGCAATTACACCTTTCTGGCCCGGTACGCTTGGCTGCCACTTTCAAGTGTCACTTGTCATTAAGGCGGCGGCTGCCTGATTCCCGCCGCCTGACGGCACCCCCCCTTCCCCCGGCTAAGTGTGCTGTCTGTGTTTGGTGCGTGTCCAGGTGCGAGCGCTGCGACCGGAGTTTCACGCAGGCCACGCAGCTCAGCAGACACCAGCGGATGCCCAACGAGTGCAAGCCCATCAGCGAGAGCAGCGAATCAATCGAGGTGGATTAGTTGATTGACCGCGGCGGAATGGGACGGCGAGGGAGAGTCATGATTAAATGTCATGGACACTTAAGCAAAACCAAAGATTTCCTCCGAGAAGCTCTCAATCAGCCTCAGAAAACCAAAAGCAGTAATAAAATAAGTGAGATGTTAAGAGCTATCGATCCCCACACAGACCAGGGACTGAATTTGATGGGATGAGGGAGGGACGGGGACGGGACGGGAATTTCAGGGTTGTGGGGGTGGGATGGGGAGAGGATTATTTATTTATGACCCGCGGCTCGGTGGAAACGCTGTAACGGATGAGGGCTGAGCATCAGACATCAAAACCCGCTTTATGGATGGGTGTTTAATGGGGACGGGGATGCCAGGGGGGACCGGGGTCCTAAACCCGGGCTATACCAGGTCTATGGGGGGAGGGGGGGGTGTGTGACAGACGGGACATTCGAGATCAGGCCTTTTTGTTAACCCATGTTTAAAGTAAAAAACTGGAAGTGTACGCTCACCATCACGTCATCAGAGACAGCTCCAGAGTTCTCTCTCTCTCTCTTCAGCTCCACTGATGTCCGATGTCGTTCTACCGTTCTGTTCTGCGGTCCGTCTGTTTCTCTATGTGCTTCGTTAGTAAATCTGATAATCAGGACCCCCACGGAGCGGGTATTACTTGGGTGCTGGATTATTCTTAGGCGTGCAGCATCACTGACATGGTGTCCGGGGTGTGTTCCTGCATCACTGCTGGACTGAGGATCCAGCATCCTGTCCGAAACGTCCTGTAGGCATTAATGAAGGATGAGAGGATGACATCACTTTCTCTACAGCAATAAACAAGCTACAGTCTCTGAATTTTAAGCTATAGGGTGGATGTAGGTGGCGCTGCTGGACTTAAATAAATATATCCAGCCATTAAAGTCCAGTTGGAAATGTCTTGTGAGCACTAATGAAGGACTAGAGCATGACGAACAAAAACTGTCCAGCCACAAACAAGCTACCGTCACAGCTCCCGTGTCTGATTTCGGGGCTATAGGGTAAATTAAAATGTCTAAACAATATAATAAATTAAACTGTCCAGCCACCGGCATCCTGTAGGAAACGTCCTGTAGGCGTTAATGTAGGACTAAAGGATGACCATCACTTACTCTACAGCAACAAATAAGTCACAGGCTCTGATTTCAGAACTATAGGGTGGATGTAGGTGGCGCTGCTGGACTTAAATACATATATCCAGCAATAAGAATCCTGTTGGAAATGTTCTTTAAGCGTTAATGAAGGACTAGAGGATGACTAACACCAACGGTCCAGCAACAAACAAGCTACAGGCTCTGAATTCAGAGCTTTAAAGTGGCTGAAGGTGGCGCTGCTGGACTTAAATACAGTATATATATCCAGTTGGAAATGTCTTGTGAGCAGTAATGAAGGACTAGAGGATGACTAACACCAACGGTCCAGCAACAAACAAGCTACCGTCACAGCTCCCGTGAAATCCAGTAGGCGTTAATGTAGGACTAAAAGATGTCCATCACTTACTCTACAGCAACAAACAAGCTACAGTCTCTGATTTTCAAGCTATAGGGTGAATGTAGGTGGCGCTGCTGGACTTAAATACATATATCCATCCATAAGAACCCTGTTGGAAACGTTATTTGAGCGTTAATGAAGGACTAGAGGATAATTAACACAAACGGTCCAGCAACAAACAAGCTACAGTCTTTGATTTCCAAGCTATAGGGTGAATGTAGGTGGCGCTGCTGGACGTAAATACATATATCCAGTCATAAGAATCCTGTTGGAAATGTTCTTTCAGCATTAATTAGAACTAGAGGATGATTACCACAAACGGTCCAGCAACAAACAAGCTACAGTCTCTGATTTCCGAGCTATAGGGTGGATGTAGGTGGAGCTTCTGGACTGAGAATCCACCAATGAGAAGTGTCCAGCCACCGGCATCAGTACTCATACACGCACAATGTTGTGATAGAACCAGCACCCAGATGCCACCTGCTCTGCGGGGGTCCTGATCCTCAGAGAACAGAGTGAGGGGATGACCGATGTAGAGAAACAGCTGGACTACAGTCCGATATTGTAGAACTACAAAGTCCAGCTGTATGGTCAGGAGAACGTAACCATGCGGCCGGTGAGTTTATAGTTCCGTTAACCGAATTCTTATCACCTGAGATCCTCATTTTGGGACAAACAGCCCTGAATGTAATGCAGGGTTTTATTAAAATAAAGGTCGCTTTGTAAAATGACGTGAAAAGGATCCAGAGCAACGAAACCAAAAGCAATACATCAGAGTCCGACCCAGAGCCGTACGCCACGCCCATCCTGCTTTCCAGGGCCGTCCTCGTTTTATAGGGCCCCCGCGCGGCCCCCGAGCGTTCCATTTTGTAAAGAACAATCTTCTGTCATCATCAAAAAAGAAATCCAACACAAACCCTAAACAGACGGTTCTCTGTTCTTCCATTGAAGAACGATCCCTCTGTACGGATCCGGATCCGAGGACACAGACTCGGACCGACACGTTCCGCTGATCAGACGCCGATCCCGGCGCGCTTGACGTGGCGCGGTGTTTGACTGGCAGTCCAAGTGAGTTAAACGGGACGCCGCTGATTTGAACCAAAGTAACTCACTCAAGATGTGATGCCTTCCCCCCTCCATACCCCTCCCCCCTCCCGAAACCTGCAGACGTGTATTTGTTTCCGTCGTTTGTGATAATCATTCACCGTCGCTGTGAGTTCTGTTGCATCCTGGGAAAAAAAAGGGGGTTTCACCTTCGAATCGTTTGCATGATTTCAGCATTTGCCTTTTTAAATAAACAAAGTGATCACAATTCATTCATTCATTCATTATATTCCGCTTTATCCTCTATTAGGGTCGCGGGGGAGGGGGGGGTTCCCCATGCCCATCCAGGGGAGAACGTTTCGGGCGCTGGGCAGATACACCCAGGACAGGACGCCAATCTATCGCTGGACACACACACACGCTCTTTATGGGCCAATTTGGAGAACTCAATTGACTTGATCCATGTTTTTGGAAACCGGAGAACCCGGAGGAAACCCACACGGACACGGGGAGAACATGGAAACTCCACCCAGATTGGGATTGTACCTGGGAATCCCCAGCGCTGAGAGGAGAACATGCTAAACCACTAAGCCACTGTGCCGTCCTGGCATGTAATGGTATTATATCATTTACATACGGTATAATTTTACAAGAAATTATAATGAACCCATTAAACGTGTACGGTCCTCCTCATTTGGATGTGATTGGTCGCTGGTTGTCCCTGTATTTGGACTGTGGGAGGAAACCGGAGAACCCGGAGGAAACCCACACAGACACGGGAAGAATGATCGCAATTCACGTCTTGTTACTCACACGAGGTCAGGGACCGGCGCTCGGCCGGTGGAGTGTTTACCCGGAATGCAGGATTACAGACGGCGGATCGAACAGGAACCAGTCCAGGAACCTTTCAAAGCTACAGTAAGTATCGGGACACCCAGGGACATCAATCTAAAGCGATCCCGTCGTCACGGCGTGCACTCTTTTGGAACTGTTCTCCTGTTGATCTGGAGGAGCCTGTGAGGTCACACTGACACACTCGACGTTCCAGTTCTATCCCAAACACATTCTGTGGAAATGAGGTCGAGGCTACGTTCAGGTCCGATAAGTCCGAACTGTCCCGACGGCGCCTCTATGCACCGGGGCACAGACATGCTGGGACAGAAGAGGGCCTTCCCCAAACTGTTTACAGTGAATAAAGAGCTAAAGACAGATGAAGTCCCATCGTGATAACGAAGTGTGTATTTTTTCCTCACAGAAAACAAAAGAGCCCGCTCCCCTTTGTTTACCTCTATTGTTTACTCTGAAGCACACACACCTTTTTCGAGCGCGCCGCCTGAAATCCATCTTGGGGATCGGGTGATGTATCAGTGAGGCAGCGGGGGTCAGCGCTCCGGCTCTGGCCCCCGAGGTACCCATGTGGAAGGTCAGGTCCCTGAGCGCCTCCGTCTCCACACTCCGGGCAGCTGTCGCAGGGTTATAGATCTGACCTGCTGGACATCAGCTCCGTCTTCAGCGCTCTGATTTATGGCTCTCTACACACACACACACACTTTACAGACCAGATTATTAGATTATTTAATATGAGGCCGAACCAAAACAGAGATGATTTAATCGGAATTACTAGTCAAGTGTTTGTTGTATATACACATAATATTTTATATATATATATATATATATATATACACACATAATATTATATATATATATATATATATATATACACACACACACACATACATATATATTATATATATATATATACATACACATATATACACACACACACACACACACACACACATTATAACATTACAATACTCCTGATGGTACCATGTGACCACAGGCAACGGTTATGGTCCTAGTACTAAGCTTTGTGGAACGACACAAATTATTTCTATACACAAATTCAGTCTTTGGTGCATTAAGATGCATTTTAACCAAACAGGATCCCCATGTTGTTTAGGCACTCACCCAAATTATGATTACATGCAGGGTGATGGGGTGGGTGCAGATGCACAGGGCATCATACAACTGGATCGCTAAATCTGCCCTGGACAAAGCAACTCATTAAGGTCCAGTGGAATTTTAATGAAGGTAGGAATAAAGTCTCAGTTCTAGTGCATCCCAAAAAGATTCTAATACACCAAATACACTGATGAGGTTCTGCCCCCTGCGTCGTACACTGGGACCCAGATAACAGATGATGGAACAAATCAGGGCCTTCCCCAAACTGTTCTCATATCCAATCTACATGCACGAGGAGGTAGAATTGATTAAAAGGTGTGTCCGAATGATGTTCCACAGAGTGTGTAAATGTATGAATAAAGGACACGGGTTTCAAAGACCAACGTGGTTGGACGTTTGATGTTTCATGGTTCCTGCGAAGGCTTTCAACCCAGACACAGAACCCGCTCGTTAGTTATTGGAGTCTCAGCAATGTGAGCAGTTCATGGGAACATTCCACTAAAATGTACGAAGGTGACGGAACGACGCGGCACATTAATCTTAAACGGGGGTGAGGAGATATCGGACGTGCGCAGTGCAGACGAGGCCGCCAGGGTCAGTCTGCAGAACTCTTTTCTCAGATGTCGTAAAAAGCGTACCTGACTCCCGCCTGATGATCCATCACCATTCCCAAGATTTAGGAAAATTGCTCCCAAATGAGCGAAAGATTAGAGTTTGCAGCAATAACAGAGTCGTGGGAACCGCGGAAAAGACCAAAACATAGAGCAGCGGCCTTTCAAACGGCGGGGCGCCACTCGCTCTGGAATGTCCTGCGGTCAAAAGCAAACAATGATAACGTACATTACAGGGACGCTCTGGAAGAAGCTCTGATTTCACCGTTTGGACACGCCCCCTTCTCGCTCTATACTCCATCTCCTCCACTTACCATATAGATGGACTTTGTAGTTTTAGAATGACAGACTGTACTCCATCTGTGTTCTGTGTTGTTGTTCGTCTCCTGTTGGTTCTCCATCACAGAACAGGTATCATTTGGGTGGTTGATTGTGGATTGTCAGTTCTGCAGTGACACTGATGTGGTGAGGGGGTTAGTTTGTAGTTTCATTTCTCCACCTCAGTGACACTGCTGGGATAGAAATAATGAACCAACCAACCATTCATTCATTATTTTCCGCTTTATCCTCTATTATGGGGGGGGGGGGGGGTTCCCCATGCCCATCCCAGAAAGTTTAGGGCGCTGGGCAGATACACCCAGGACAGGGCGCCAATCTATCACTGAACACACACTCACTCACACTCTATATGGGGCAATTTGGAGAACTCAATAGACCTTGATCCATGTTTTTGGACTGTGGGAGGAAACCGGAGAACCCAGAGAAAACCCACGCGGACACGGGGAGAACATGCAAACTTCACCCAGATGGGGATTCGAACTGGGAATCCCCCCCCCCCCCGATCCCGCGACCCTGATAGAGAATAAAGCGGAAGATGATGGATGTTACGTCATGTTCTAAACTTTATATCGTAATTCGAATGTTTGTTTTTATTTTTACTTACTGCTTCAGCAACAATGTATAATATTACATTCACACTAATAAAGTACTCTGAACGTGAAACTTGAGAGAGAGAGAGAGAGAGAGAGAGAGAGAGAGAGAGAGAGAGA
>JAFMOD010000065.1:724537-782719 GCA_019802435.1 Corydoras maculifer | reverse complement strand
AGCTCAGTGGGGGTGACCGCGCAGGACGAGCGGGTTAATTAGAGGATCCGTTTTAATTAAGAGTAAAATCCAAGTAGCACTGAGAACACAAACATGATGCGGTGCAAGTCGGCGGGGGGGGGGGGGGGGTGTTCTCCATGCCCATCCAGGGGAGAAGGTTCCAGGCGCTGGGCAGATACACCCAGTACAGGACGCCAATCTATCACTGGGCACACGCGCACTCACACAGACACACTCTATATGGAACAATTGACTTGATCCATGTTTTTGGACTGTGGGAGGAAACCGAAGAACCCGGAGGAAACCCACGTGGACACGGAGAGAACATGGAGACTCCACCCAGATTGGGATTCGAACCGGGAATCCCTAGTGCTGAGAGGAGAACATGCTAACCACTAAGCCACCGTGCCGCCCGTTCGAGACGTTGATGTTTATAATTTTAAAAGGTCTTCGGAGCGTGTGGGTGTCCCCTCGGGGGGGGGGGGGGGGGGGGGTGGCTTTGTTTAAGAAGCTCCTCTGCTGATTAAGAACCCGTGGTGGCAGAAGCTCTCATTCTGACGGAGCTTTGTGAACAAGATGCACTGTGATCTTTGAGACTCCTGGCTTCTGCATCTCTAAACTGCCCCCCCGGGTGAAAAGCTGCCCTGTGATAAACTGCCGACCTGTCCAGAGTGTTTTAGCGCATTTTGCATAACGAGTGCCAGGAACTGCCCCCGTTACCCCCGCGACACTAGTTAGGATCTGAGTGGCGTTGAAGATGACGGAGTGAATAACGGAAGGTTCTGCGACACTAAAGTGATGAGACAGCAGATTCCACAGACTGTCCTCCCGTCAGGACCAGCACATCTTTAAATCTCCAGCTTACGCATCGCCATGTCTTTGGAACGTGAGAGGAAACGGCGCCCCCTTGAGCACTATGAAGAGACTTCTCACTGAGAGGTGAAAGCTGTATATTTGGCTCCACCCTCAGATTTTAAGTAAAAAAAAATCTTATTACATCACAACATCCATCCATTATCTTCTGCTTTATTCTCTATTAGGGTCGTGGGGGGGGGGGTTCCCTATGCCCATCCAGGGGAGAACGTCTCGGGCGCCGGGCAGATACACCCAGGACAGGACAACAATCTATTGCTGGGCACACACTCACTCACACAGACACACTCTATATGGGGCAATTTGGAGAATTCGATTGACTTTGATCCATGTTTTTGGACTGTGGGAGGAAACCGGAGAACCCGGAGGGAACCCACACGGACACGGGGAGAACATGTAAACCCCACCCAGATCGGGAATCAAACTGGGAATCCCCAGCGCTGAGAGGAGAACATGCCAATAAGCCACCGCGTGTGTGTCCATGTGGGTTCTTTCTGGGTTCTCCGATTTCCTCCCACAGTCCAAAAATATGGATTCAAGGTTACTGGCTACTGTAAATTGCCCTCATACAGTGTGTGTACACTGTGCGTCCAACGATGGATCAGCGTCCTGTCCTGGGTTTATCTGTCCAGCGCCCAAAACGTTCTCCCCTGGATGGACATGAGTAACCCCACCCGGGTAACCCCACCCCACCCAACGTATAGGACTAAGCTGAATCTAATGAAATGAGAACTTTCATCAAATTGAACCGACTCTTTTAAATGACTCCTGCGATTCATTATTTCTTCAGCAGCCTTTTTAATTCTAAAAGGTATTTTAACGTATTTTAAACTTAAAACCCTCATGAACTCAAAACAGGCAGGATGGACGGGGGGAGGGCGACGCTCCGCCTCCTTTTGACCCCGAGGTCAGCTTCCCCTCCCTCCCTTCATTAGGGGCAGGACTCGAGCATTGCGCCTACCTGCTGTTGCTGCCGTGCCAGATCCTCTTCGAGCTGCCTGACCTTCATCCTCTCCAGCTCCACCTGGTGGGCACAGTCCTCCCGCGCACGGCGGGCACCGTCCTGCAGCTCTCGCATGGCAGACTCGTGCGCCAGGCGCATGTCGCGCTGCAGCCGCTGGGTCTGAAGAAAACACGCAATCCGGTTACAGTCACCATGGTGACGCAGAGATGCTTTGTGATGTCACTGCAAACTACGGCTTTAAAGGCGAACCTCCATCTCGGCATGCGCAAGGGTCTTCTCTCTTTTTTCCAGATCGCAGAGGGTGTCCTGAAGTTTTTCTTCCAGCAGATTATATTCCATTTCCTGAAACGAGGCAGCCGTTTCGCACGCCGTGTTGGATGGGATTTTAATAAACGTTCAGACGGCAGGCGGAACAAAGTACCTTCTTTTTAACAAGCGCCTCTCGTTCCCGGTCTCGCTTCCTCCACTCCTCTGCCAGCGCCTGCATATGGCTCAGTTCCTTCTGTTTAAGCTGCAAACAGACAAAAGCAGAACCTGAACTCACGAACGCAACGACCCGTCACACCGGCCGACCCGAAACAAGGTCGAAAACAATTACATAAAATAATTATAAAAATGGGGGGCACTGTGGTTAGTGGTTTGGCACGTTCTCCTAGGGGTTCCCGGTTTGAATCCCAATCTGGGTGGAGTTTCCATGTTCTCCCCGTGTCCGCATGGGTTTCCTACGGGTTTTCCGGTTTCCTCCCACAGTCCAAAAACATGGATAAAAAGTCAATTGAATTTTCCAAATTGCCCCATATAGAGTGTGTGTGTGTGTGTGCGTGTGTGCCCAATGATAGATTGGCGCCCTGTCCTGGGTGTATCTGCCCAGCGCCCGAAACTTTCTCCCCTGGATGGGCATGGGCATGGGCATTGGGAACCCCCCCCCCCCGGCGACCCTAATAGAGGATAAACGGAAGCTAATGAATGAATTATAAAAATGGGGCGGCACAGTGGCTTAGTGGTTTAGCACGTTCTCCTCTCAGCACTAGGGATGCCCGGTTTCGAATCCCAATCTGGGTGGAGTTTCCATGTTCTCCCCGTGTCTGCGTGGGTTTCCTTCGGGTTCTCCGGCTTCCTCCCACAGTCCAAAAACATGGATCAAGCTTAATTGAATTCTCCAAATTGCCCCATATAGAGTGTGTATGTGTCAGTGAGTGTGTGCCCAGCGATAGATTGGCGCCCTGTCCTGGGTGTATCTGCCCAGCGCCCAAAACGTTCTCCCCTGGATGGGCATGGAGAAACCCCCGCCTCCCGCTACCCTTATATAGGATAAAGCGGAAGATAATGGATAGATGGATTATAAAAATCCTACATGATCAACCCACTCAGTTCGGCTGATGATGGAGTTTACATGTCGTGTCCTTAGTTCTAGTCAAAGCAGAGATTAAACAAACAGAGATTACCGGTAAGTGTTTTGCGGATAGCATCATCTTTACACGAAACCAAACTTCAACCGGGACAGAGCCGGTTTACTGCCCTAGATAGTTTCTGAGCTTTTAATAAAAAACATAGAATTCTTCCAACTTCACGGCTTATTCTTGGTTATCTGCTGTGGTTTACATAATGACGACCAACTATATAGTAATTAAAGGTGGTTCTGAAAGTGTCATAGCTTAAAACAATGAAGAAAAATGATAAATGAACCGAAACATATTCAACAAATGAAGCTAAATCCCACAGAGAATGAGCAACGTTACCGCTTTAACAGCAGAAGGCACGTTTCCATTGTCTTTAGTGACATCTGGTGGCAAAGCGCTAGAATTGCACCTACCTAAGATGCGCTACTAAATCCTCCCATTGTTTCTGATTGTGGTGGGGGGTTTAAAAAGGGCATCAGGACGTCTGCTGATAAAGTCTGTAATACAGCATCATGTCAATCATCACTAGCTGATGTATCCGGCAGCTTGTGGAATATATTCTAGGTATTTTTTCAGATTATGGGCTGTATTGAAATAAGCCATTAAAAAGCTTTCAGACAGGTCAGCATCCAAAGAACACATTTAAAAGCAAAAAATGACCTGGTTGTCGAACATATCCTCCTGCATCTCCTTCCACATTTCAAGCTCCAGCGCTGCCTTGTACTCCAGGGTCTCCCGAGACTTGATCCCCACGCCGACCTCGGGGGTAGAAACAGCTGCTGCTTTCCTCCGCACTTGATCAGCAATCTGTCATGTTAGAACATCTCAATACACGGATACACAGAGCAGATCCGGCTACAGGTCGAGAACGATCTGCTCAGATTGTTTAAAACTCACATTAAAAGATCACAGATTTACCTGGGAGGATTCCGATACGACGATATCTTGATCTTTTATTAAACCCATGTCCTCCAGAATTACGGTATAGTTAAGATCAGCCACCGTCTCCTCCGAACTGCATGGAACAATAGAGGAGAACATCAAACATCAGGTACAAAGGGTAAAAAAAAACAAGATAAATCAACGCATCCATACATTTATAGACAAAATACAATTACAACGCGCAAATAGGAGAAAAAGCGGTTTGTCTCCCTCTAGTGGATAGTTATCCATATTACATGTTTGATTAAGAATTAACAAATATTTACAAATAATTCATTTTCTTTATATTTAATCACATTTAAAATTTTGAAAAGCATTATAATTTTTTACAATTATATATATATATATTTTTTAATATAGAATATAATATATTTTGTGGCAAGGTGGCTTAGTGGTTTAGCATGTTCTCCTCTCAGCACTAGGGACTCCCCGTGTCAGTGTGGGTTTCCTCCGGGTTCTCCGGTTCCCTCCCACAGTCCAAAAACATGGATCAAGTCAATTGAGTTTTCCAAACTGCCCCATATAGTGTGTGTGTGTGTGTGTGTGCCCAGTGATAGATTGACGTCCTGTCCTGGGTCTATCTGCCCAGCGCCCGAAACGTTCTCCCCTGGATGGGCATGGGGAACCCCCTCACGACCCTAATAAAGGATAAAGCGAAAGATAATGAATGAATGAACATAATATATTTTTATTTATAATATAATATTATATATATATATATATATATATATATATATATATATATATATAAAAATAATGAACAGTAATATATTTTTATTTACAATATATATATATATATATATATATATATATATATATATATATATATATATATATAAATAATGAACAGTTGTACATATCTAACTGAATAAGCTTGTATAGTTTTAAATATAAAACCAAGATCTGCCCACAAAACTGCTGCATTGCCCTCCACCAGCACCCCTCACACCCCCCTCAATCATAAAACACCAACCACTCTGTTTTGACAATCGGCAGCATCTCCGAATACGTCTGCCTCCAATGCTGTTGGCCCGACGGACCGAGGAAGCGGGTCCTTTCAGAATGAAGAAGGTGAGAGAGATGGATGCTCGCAGTGCCAAGCAGGAAGTCTCGAGAGCTGGTGTCCCGATGCCACATCTCCACCACCAGTGGCAACCTAAGGATCCACAGTGGCATCAGAATCAGTGGCACCGTGGAAGCCATGTCATTCAGTTAAATACACAAAAAGAGAAAATGTAATGATGATGGAGCCCCATGTTAAGGTTTGAGGATTCATTTGGAGACCCTGCTTCATGCAGCGAGGGGTCTGAAGGCTCCATCATTCCATAGCTCTCAGCACAACAACAGAGTACCGAGGTCATGTGATCATTTTGACGGCAACAGCATGTTTAGAGAGGGTTTTTAATCAACAATGATTTGAAGTTTTCTTCAAAACGACTCCCAGTGTTCAGATTCCAATAGTTTCTTCTCTGGACGTTGTTTCGGGATCCTCTGAATAATCCTTCTAATGATACATGGCAGCATTGCGGTCGTTGTCAGGTTCCATCATCCTTTTAATACCCTACTGACGTCATACTCAAGGTAACAACCTGGTTAAACAACTCTAACTAGATCGAAACTAGTCCCTGCATGAAAAGCACTTCAGACTGAGTGTGTATTTCAGGAGGAGACCCTGTGACGGTCATCTCTCTCATTCTGCTGCTGTAATCTCTGCACTCGCACTGATGGGACCCAAATCCCATGAATCAGAATCAGGTTTATTTGTCACATACGTGGGCGGCACGGTGGCTTAGTGGTTTAGCATGTTCTCCTCTCAGCACTAGCGATTCCTGGTACGAATCCCAATCTGGGTGGAGTTTCCATGTTCTCCCCGTGTCCGCGTGGGTTTCCTCCGGGTTCTCCGGTTTCCTCCCACAGTCCAAAAACATGGATTAAGTCAATTGAGTTCTCCAAATTGCCCCATATAGAGTGTGTCTGTGTGAATGTGTGCCCAGTGATAGATTTCCCCCCTGTCCTGGGTGTACCTGCCCAGCGCACGAGATGTTCTCCCCTGGATGGGCATGGGGAACCCCCCCGCGACCCTAATAGAGGATAAAGCGGGAGATAATGAATTAATTAATAAAAATAAAATAAAACGTAACTATGTATTTACACTGTGCAAATGGAATTATAAAAAATAGAGAACTGTACAATTATGGACAGATAACAGATATGAAGTAAAAAGTTATCAAAGTGGGTTGTGCTTTTATGCGCAAATAATGTATGACGCTCTGTCCAAATGTCTAAAACATCCGTTAAGAAAGAGCAAACGTCATGTAAATGTACTGTTGCAGCGATGGGCGTCACCTCTGGAACGTATCCTGCAGTTGATTGGGCAGTGAAGCGAAGTCAAAGGTGCAGTAGGACTGGGGCAGGCACACCTCCATGTTCTTCTTTATAGCCACCGCAGGATTGGTCATGATTGGGGCGGCACTGCCAAAGAACTGATAGGAATATCTAGGTATGGAAATAAGGTTTGAGAACCATATATTAGTTGGAACGCAGGATCATGGGTATGAAGGATGCACATTACAGCAGGTGTAAGCATGTGGTGTACGACTGCGGCACACTGTGCTGATCCCACAATTCAACTCACGATAAGAAAGAATGAGAGGGCAGTAAGCTGAGTCGGCTTTTTACATGTGTGAATAAACTACAAATAGACAAAAATAAATTAATAAAATACAGCGTTTATGTCTAAAAGTGGGCGGCACGGTGGCTTAGTGGTTTGGCATGTTCTCCTCTCAGCACTAGGGATTCCCGGTTCGAATCCCCATCTGGGTGGAGTTTCCATGTTCCCCGGTTTCCTCCCACAGTCCAAAAACATGGATAAAGTCAATTGAGTTCTCCAAATTACCCCATATAGTGTGTCTGCGTGAGTGAGTGTGTGTCCAGTGATCGATTTCCCCCCTGTCCTGGGTGTAACTACCCAGCGCCCGAAACTTTCTCCCCTGGATGGGCATGGGGAACCCCCCCGCGACCCTAATATAGGATAAAGCGGGAGATGATGGATATGTCTAAAACTCATATCAAAACATGTGATTATGGATTAGAATCAGAGACTGTAACCGTACTTTATTAATTCATTTATTATCTTCCGCTTTATCCTCTATTAGGGGCGGGGGGGTCCCATCCAGGGGAGAAAGTTTCGGGCGCTGGGCAGATACACCCAGGACAGGGCGCCAATCTATTGCTGGACACACACTCACTCACACACACAGACACACTCTATATGGGGCAATTGACTTGATCCATGTTTTTGGACTGTGGAAGGAAACCGGAGAACCCGGAGGAAACCCACGCAGACACGGGGAGAACATGGAAACTCCACCCAGATGGGGATTCGAACCGGAAATCCCTAGTGCTGAGAGGCAAACGTGCTAAACCACTAAGCCACCGTGCCGCCAACCGTACTTCACTCTTATTTTAATTAAAAAGTCCCTTTTAAAAAGTCTTGTGTGGCAATATGGTAGACGTATACTTCACACTTAAGTGCTTAATGGATCCAAACGTATACCAATTCAGGCTTGGCCAATAAAATTAACATACTAAACTATATGTAATTGATCATGTGTGGATGTTTAATTAACTCTCCATTGATTTCGATGTGTATATGACACGGTTAAGTTTCAGCTGATGGCATATCCAACACACTGAGCCCTCAAACCTCTTCTAAACCCCTTTGTAATTAGTAAATTGGTGTATGTTGTAGCCATTAAATTGGACAAATTTCCCCCGAATATCTAATGATGACATCACTAATGTAAATATTTCTGCAGTATGATTGATTTTACCTCAGCGTGCAATTAACAGGAAAGCCCACAGTGAGGGCCCTGACGCTACGAAGGTTCAAGGAGAAGCAGTAATGGTGCGCTGAGGCCGGGATGGAGATTTTGGGGGCGGAGACGGTAATGGAGGACGCCGGGTTATCTTGACCTTCTAGAGGCACATCCCCAGCAGATACGTGCAACGCTGTAATAATAAACACATAGACATTAAATCACGTTCTAATGAGCTGCAGTTCAACTCTGAACACCTCACAATCCCACCTGGTTGCTCTGCATGAGCTCGTCCAACGTCATCCGGAAGGCTCTCCGCCTCATTTTCGGAATTCTGATGGTCGGGTAAGTGTGGGGACTTGCAGGTTTGGACTGGAGATAGGCTACGTGGACTAGACTCAGGTGAAACTGGATGTGGGCTGGACTCCACAGCCGGGGGATCTTTAACTTGGGACTTCACTCCACCTTCAACTTCAGGGATCTCCTCCGGTACCTTCTCAGAACAAATACAGCAGGACGCACAGATTTCAGGAAAAGTTGACTTAACACACATTATAGGAAACACATCACCCTGTTAGGGTTTAATTTATTACCTTAGCTTGAACTTCTCGTCTCAAGGTAAGTGCCACCCCGACGGTGGGCTGCAAATCCACCGGAAGAGGGCCAACCGTCTCCTTGGGCTGACCTGGTGGTTTTAGAATAAAGGGCCCCTCCACGGTGGCCACCTCGGTCATCAGGTCCACACTTTTCTTCACCAAAGCAGCGAGTGAGATCTCGGTGCTGCCGAGAGACTGGCTTCCAGAACAAAGATGAACCTTTATATGAAACAAACAGAAATGACAGCTGACTTGTCTTTGCTCCTGCAGGCAGCAGGTAATCAACCACCCTAACCACACCCTTTTATTTCTACACACATAGTTAACTTTGTAGTTCAACAGTAGAGTATACTTCATTAATCCTTTGATGATTTGCACTGCATCAACACTGAAGTGGTGGCGCTGTGTTATTGTGTGTATATTCAGCCAACAGGACCCTGTATGCAGGTTTATATATATTCATTCATTCATTATCTTTCGCTTTATTCTATATTAGGGTCGCGGAGGGGAAGGGGGGGGGGGTTCCCCATGCCAGTCCAGGGGAGAACGTTTCGGGCGCTGGGCAGATACACCCAGGACAGGACGCCAATCCATCACTGGGCACACACTCGCACTCTATAGTGGGCAATTTGGAGAACTCAATTTACTTGATCCATGCTTTTGGACTGTGGGAGAAAACCGGAGAACCCGGAGGAAACCGGCGCAGACACGGGGAGAACATGGAAACTCCACCCAGATGGGGATTCCCCCCCCCCCCCCCCCCCCCCCCCCCCCCCCCCCCCCCCCCCCCCCCCCCCCCCCCCCCCCCCCCCCCCCCCCCCCCCCCCCCCCCCCCCCCCCCCCCCCCGTCTGTTTCTTTTGAGGTGTGACCGGCTTCCTGGAGATCTTCATCCATGGCTCTGCTGATGAACACTGGATGGAACCTGAATATCAATTGGACTGGCGGTCCTGCAGGACGCCCCCTAATGGACTCGCATATAGTTTTCCCGTTGTTAGAGTTTTTTCATTTGTTAAATATCTGTACATGGATGTCCTACACTGTTGTTGCTGCCCCCCCGCTCAAGGAGGATGAGTCCCCCACTGAGTCTTAGTCCTCACAAGGTTTCTTCCTTAAATTACAACATAACAGTTTTTTGTCTTGCCACTGTCTTCTTGGCTTGCTCTTTGGGGGTTTAAAGGCTTTTCATTCTGTAAAGCTGCTTTGTGACGATGTACTGTTGTAAAAAGCGCGACATAAATAAATAATTTGAACTTGAACTTAAACAGGACTAACACAGTATGTAGAGACCGTCCCTACTTGTAGAACTACAAAGTCTATCTATATGGTAGGTAGAACGACCCGCAGGTGTTTCTAATAAAGTGGCCGGTGTGAATATGGACCTGGAGATTCTTCTGCTGACTGAGGAACAGACGCAGAACCTCGTCACTGCTGCGGATCCGGACGGACGCTCGCTCCGGCTCAAAATTAGGACACAGGAGGTTATGGAAGGGTTCGCTGGTGACATCGTTGCCGAGCAGACAGTAGTAGAAGAAGAAGTCGGAGCCCTCAACAGACAGTTTGGTGGAATTTGAGATGAGCTGGAGCAAAAAGGTTAGAAGAGAACATTCAGCATCCGTATCTGCAGCGGAGTCAGTCATCGTTCAGCATTCTGTATCTCGTGAGTTCATTCTGATGAAAGCGACATGTTTGAGACACACGTTTCAGATCCATTACATACCTCCTGCTCACTACAGAGAGCGCAAAAGCAGTAGCAGCAGCATCCAACGTTCAGGTTCAGTAAAAAACACAGTACCAGTCAAAAGTTTGGAGACGCCTCTTTTTGCTCTATTACCCATGTCCTCCAATTATACCATTTAAATGGAGTAACATCACTAATAAAACATACTCTCAGCAACTAGTATTATTTTTATTATTATTATTATTATTATTATTATTATTATTATTACAGGAACGGTGGCTTAGTAGTTTAGCACGTTTGCCTCTTAGCACTAGGGATTCCCGGTTCGAATCCCCATCTGGGTGGAGTTTCCATGTTCTCCCCGTGTCCGCGTGGGTTTCCTCCGGGTTCTCCGGTTTCCTCCCACAGTCCAAAAACATGGATCAAGGCAATTAAATTCTCCAAATTGCCCCATATAGAGTGTGTCTGTGTGAGTGAGTGTGTACCCAGCGATGGACTGGCATCCTGTCCTGAGTGTATCTGCCCAGCGCCTGAGACGTTCTCCCCTGGATGGGCAGGGGGGAACCCCCCCCCCCCGTGACCCTAATAGAGGATAGAGCAGGAGATAATAAATTAATGAATTATTATTATTATTTTATTTATTTATTGTATTTCTTAAACTCTATTCATTTATTTCCTATTTTATTTTTATTTAGTATTTTCTTTTAGTATTTTGTATTTTTGTATTGATTTATTTATTGTCTGTGTCTTAGTGGTTGATGTCTGTTAAGGTTGGGGGGGAGGGGGCGCTTCCTTAGACAGTTTTTACTTTCTTCTTTACCTTCTTCTTTTTTTCTCTCCTTCTTTCCTTTAGTCTCTGTTTGCACTAAATATTTGTACACAAGTCCAAGATGGATGTATGTTGTTGAAAAGTGTTTAATAAAAAGAGATGTTATGATAAAAATTTATTAATTAAAAAAAGATGGACTTTGTAGTTCATCTGTGTTCTGTGTTGTTCTCAGTCCCCTGTTGGTTCTCTGTTGGTCAGGAGCATCACAGGACAGGTATCATTTGGGTGGTGGATTGTTTGTTGTCAGTTCTGCAGTGTCACTGATGTGGTGAGGGGGTTAGTTTATAGTTTCATTTAAACACCTCAGGGACACTGCTGGGATAGGAATAATGCACCCACCAAATACTCCCTGCTCTGTGGTGGTACTATTGGGGTCCTGACCATTAGAACAAAGTACACAGTATGTACTGTGGAACACACACAGATGTTGGGTAAAATGGAGGTCTTTTTAAAATTCTTAAAAAAAAAAAAAAGTGTTACCTGTTCCAGTCTGGCAGCGAAGGCCACGGTGACGGACAGAACAAACAGATCCTGACAAAGACCTGGAGGTCCGATCTGATGATACCCTTCATCCTCATTCAAAACGGCGTCCAGATTCACAGAGTCGAGATTTGGCTTCACTGAGGATCCTATAAGACATGGACGCAAAAGATTTAAACAAAACTAACCACAAAAAAAAAAAAAAAAAAAGGACATATGCAGATTTTCCACAGTGGCGCCCCCTAACAAGAAAAACTGAAAATAAAAGATAAACAAAGGTTTGATTTGTAAACCACAACTTTATAAAATCTGTCCATCCACGATGGCAGCTACTGCTCCAACAACTCTGTACTCTGTAAACATGTTCCACCGATGGACGATGTCCTCAGACGTACCTTTAGGCTTTGCTTTAGGTCTCGTTGGCGTCGTTTGATCAGGTGTCTGCTTGTTATCGTTCTCCAGGACCAGACTCAGCAGCAGCGAAGGCTTCAGTTTCATGTATTTGCAGCTGAGTAAGGAATACCACTTTGGAGGCTGTAAAATCAACACATCTTTAATAAGACACATACAGAACCAGGCAAAAGTTTGAACACACCTTTTTTTTTGCCTCACTTATTGTCCACGTTACTGTAAAGATGGACTTTGTAGTTCTACAATTACAGAGAGGTCTCTGTTCTTCAGTACAGATGGTGTTTTCTTTTCTTTAAATGGTCAGGACCCCAATAGCGCCACCACAGAGCAGGAATTATTTGGTGGGTGCATTATTCCTATCCCAGCAGTTGAACTTAGGTGGAGAAATGAAACAAACCACCCCCCACCACCACCACATCAGTGTCACTGCAGAACTGACAATAAACAATCCACCACCCAAATGATACCTGGTCTGTGATGGTGCTGACCAATAGAGAACAGAGAACCAAGAGGAGACTAACAACAAAGATGGACTACAGTCTGTAATTATAAAACTTCAAAGTCCATCTGTATGATAATTGGAGGACATTGGCAATGGAGCAAGAAGTGTCCAAACTTTTGTCCTTCACTGTAGATTGTAAAGATGTTTACACACAGATCATTTTTACAGTCACTGTGTAAATGTCTCGCACCTGCAGGTGTCTAAACGTTCTCCTCTCAGCACTAGGGATTCCCGGTTCGAATCCCAATCTGGGTGGAGTTTCCATGTTCTCCCCGTGTCCACGTGGGTTTCCTCCGGGTTCTCCGGTTTCCTCCCACAGTCCAAAAACATGGATCAAGTCAATTGAGTTCTCCAAATTGCCCCATATAGAGTGTGTGTGTGTGTGTGCGTGTCTGTGTGAGTGAGTGTGTGCCCAGCGATAAATTGGCGCCATGTCCTGGGTGTATCTGCCCAGCGCCCAAAACTTTCTTCCCTGGATGAATAATAGAGTTTGAGTGTGGAGACACCAAACAGACTTACTTACCTGCTTAACCTCCTGTACGGACCTGAGATCCAGTACAATGTACCCGATACATTCCTTGGCAGAGGTTTTGGAATCGACTGCATAGCACTGTAACTTGATGGGGGTCCGCTGAAGTCTGTGAGGTGAGGGGTCGACGTGAGTGAAGGATGACTACAGAGGAAAAAGCTCCATTGAAAGAGTGTTCACCTGTGCTGGTGGAGAGTCCGCCGGTCCAGTTCCCATGCCAACTCGGTGGAAAACTGCGGTTGCTCATTATGCTCTACAGGATCCGTCACGAGCTGCTCGCCGTCAAACTTCGCCTGGACGAATAAGGTGTGCCGCTGGCTCTTGGGAAAATGGCGTCCTGTATTGAATCATGTATGAAAAAAAAATTTTGCAAACAAATATCGTTTCAAAACAAGTGCTACACACACACATGCAGCCTGCACCCCCTTGCTACTGCCATCCATCCATCATCTTCCACTTTATCCTTTACTAGGGTCCCCATGCCCATCCAGGGGAGAACGTCTCAGGCACTGGGCAGATACACCCAGGACAGGGCGCCAATCTATCACTAGGCACACACTCACTCACACAAACACACTCTATATGGGGAAATTTGGAGAACTCAATTGACCGTGATCCATGTTTTTGGACTGTGGGAGGAAACAGGAGAACCCGGAGGAAACCCACACAGACAACATGCAAAGTCCACCCAGATTGGGATTCGAACCGGGAATACCTAGCGCTGAGAGGAGAACATGCCAACCACTAAGCCACCGTGCCGCCCTCCTTGCTTCTGCCCTCATTGTCTATTGTTTATCATCAACCTCACTCACCATAGTGATGTACAGACCGTAGCCTATACGTTTCTCCAAATACTTAAGTTAGTCTAATAATCAGGATACCCACAAAGCAGGTGATAAATGGGTGGCGGATGATTCTCAGCACTGCAGTGACTGTTGCAGTGGGTGTTGCACTGGTACGAGTGGATCGGACACGGCAGTGCTGCCGGCGTTTTAAATACCTCAGTGTCACTAATTCAACCACCAAAAACGTCCAGTTTGTTGAGAACTGATGGACTGAATGAACAAACTGAGGTGAACGTGTCTAACATGTGTTTCTGCAATGCTGGGAATCACCCACCACCCTAATACCTGCATCGTGGGGGTTTTATTTGGGTCCTCTGTTAAGTTTCGTTCCAAAAGAATTTAATAGCTTTCACTGAATAAATAAAAAATGTAAAATATGAAATAATGAAAATATAGACGATAGCAACTCGTTGCTGTCCTCCTCTGAGAGCTCTGATTCGTCAAAGATACCGCTTTGGTAAATAATCTTTAGGTGGGCTGTCCCTCTTCTGTGTGGGTCAGTTCACCCTCCACCCTAATAATACCTGCATTGTGGCGGTTTTATTTGGATTCTCACTATTACAGCGTCCAACTCGCAGATCCATCCATCCATCCATCATCTTCCGCTTTATCCTCTATTAGGGTCGCGGGGGGGGGGGGGAGCCCATCCAGGGGAGAACGTTTCGGGTGCTGGGCAGATAGACCCAGGACAGGACGCCAATCTATCACTGGACACACACTCACGCACACAGACACACTCTATATGGGGCAATTTGGAGAATATATTTGACCTTGATCCATGTTTTTTGGACTGTGGGAGGAAAGCGGAGAACCCGGAGGAAACCCACGCGGACACGGGGAGAACATGGAAACTCCACCCAGATGGGGAATTCGAACTGGGAATCCCTAGTGCTGAGAGGAGAACATGCTAAACCACTAAGCCACCGTGCCGCCAACTCGCAAATCACTCTATTAAATAAAGTTGCGTCACTGCGCCACCTTGTGGTTGTCAAGTTACAGACAGTAGCACTTTATTTGCTGTACAGATTTTTGTAAACAGCCGTGCACGATTAAAAATCTTATAAGAACTTCCTAATAACTGCTGTTCGGAGGACAAACTAAGAAATAAAATTATACAGAGAAACACATGGACTACAGTCTGTATTTACAGAACTACAATGTACACAGTGGTGTGACTGTATAACTGTATTTACCATACACTTTAAATACATGCATATTTATAATTATAGGTAAATACACACATACTTTATTTGTATTTATAGATATTTTAAGGTGTTAAATCTGGGTGTTTACAGGAATCCAGCTGAAGCTGACAGCAGACAGAGCCGCAGTCGTTAAGTCTCCATGTTGTTGCTATGAGCTACCGCTAACGGCGATGCTAACAAACTTCAGATTTCCACAAACCTTCGAGGATCGAGACGACAATGAGGAGCTGGTCCGATTTCGAGGCCATGACATATTAAAACGCACCGAGGGAAAGTCAAAAACTTTTTTTCTTTTTTATAAATAAAATCCACGGAATCAGAATCAACGCTGTTGTTTCCCCCGCTGCCGTTTAAACCGAATAACAGACTCAGCAGTGACGTCATCGGGGTTTAGAGCGCCCCCTACACGAGCGGATGTATCGCTTTATCGCAACAAATAGAATAAAATTCCAAATGAACCCAAACGGGGCGGCACGGTGGCTTAGTGGTTTAGCATGTTCTCCTCTCAGCACCAGGGATTCCCGGTTCGAATGCCCATCTGGGTGGAGTTTCCATGTTCTCCCCGTGTCCGCGTGGGTTTCCTCCGGGTTCTCCGGTTTCCTCCCACAGTCCAAAAACATGGAGCAAGTCAATTGAATTCTCAAAATTGCCCCATATAGAGTGTGTCTGTGTGAGTGAGTGTGTGCCCAGCGATGGATTGGCGCCCTGTCCTGGGTGTATCTGCCCAGCGCCTGAGACGTTCTCCCCTGGATGAGCATGGGGAACCCCACGGGGAACCCTGATAGAGGATAAAGCGGGAGATAATGAATGAATGAATGAACCCAAACGATACGTTACTCTGAACCTTCATTCATTCATTATCTTCCGCTTTAGCCTCTTATAGGGTCGCGGGGGGGGTTGGGGGTTCCCCATGCCCATGCCCACCCAGGGGAAAACGTTTCGGGCGCTGGGCAGATACACCCAGGACAGGGGGGCAATCACTGGGCACACACTCACTCACACAGACACAAACGCACTTTTGGAGAACCCAATCGACCTGATCCATGTTTTTTTTGGACTGTGGGAGGAAACTGTTAGGTTTTTATAATACTTTTAAGTAATTTAGTAAAAGTAATAATGTAAAGTAAAAGTTGAATAGTTCAGGGAACAGAGAAAATGACTAGTTCATGATGGGAAAGTATGAATGTCCGGTTGCAGGGTGAGCGGAGAGTTTTGAATAATGGGACAGTCAACAAGAACCTGTCATAAATTCATACTCCTGAGGAGGGCAGAAAGCAGGACCAGATGGGTTAGAAGATAGAGATGTTCTGGTCAATGTACACATGAGAAAAAAGACTGTTGTTTGGAGGGGGCGCACACACAGAAGAAGCAAGTCACGCCCTCCTGAAGGACTTAAATGGACGAACTAGAGGACTTTGGTCAGAGCTCTCTCATCAATCGTGGTTGCCCGCCATTGATGATTTTTCTGTACACTTGGTTGTCTATTCAGTAACTTGCATTAAAATCTGTTTGAAACAACCTGGATCTCCGAGGCCGTTCATTGAACATCTAACAAACCCCACGCAGACACATGGAAACTCCATTTAGATGGGGATTCGAACCGGGAATCCCTAGCGCTGAGAGGCGAATGTGCTGACCAGTCAAACCACCGTGCTGCCCTCTCTGAACCTTCCTTCATCAAAAGACATACTAGATTTACTCACGGCAATAAAAAAGGGCAAAAGCATCTAAGAATTCTAACTTTTAATCTCAGAATTGACTTTTTTATCTCATTATCAGGGATGTTTTCCCTCCAGACCATGCACTTCCCTCCTGAAGCTGTGATTTTATTGAAATCATCACTGTCACCTTTATCCCATCATGTCTTCTATGTTGCTGCATTATTTTTCCATCATAGCAGTATATTTGCACTGTTTGTAGCAGTCATAATACATCTGTATTATTATTCACATCATTTACTCTGTACAATCTGTGTATATACATTCATCATATTTAACTTTTACAATGTTCATATTTTGTCATATTATTTTAGACCATAAAAATTAGATTAGGGTTAAATTACGGCATTATCGACAACATGATGCACAGTTTAAAGGTTTTAATAATTCAGTAAATAATTGAAGGACTGAAGCCATGAAGCAATAAATGGTGCTTAAATGTGGTAGTATTACAAATGAGACCTGTAAAAGTAAATCATTTAGAATGTTAAGGAACAATATATAGCAAAACATGCAATTTACGTCGATTTATGGCACACTGCAATGTGATATAAAGTCTGACTTCTGGGATCTAAATTCTGAGATTAAAAGTCAATTCACTACAAAAAAAAAAAAAAAAAAAAAAAAAAAAAAAAAAAAAAAAAAAAAAAAAAAAAAAAAAAAAAAAAAAAAAAAAAAAAAAAACCCTTAAGAACAACATTTACAAAGAACATCTCTCCTTTATTTGGATCAACAAACGTGTTAAGGCAAGAACAGTATAAAAGGTAATTGTAGTTTCATGGTACTGTGTGGTTGACATCTGGAAAAAAAAAAAGCATGTCATGACAAGGACGACTACAATACTGACTGACCTATAAGTAACAAAGGTTATATTACTGTCATTGAGATGAAGTTAGACAAACAACCATATACATACTGTATACATAAGCTAACAGTGTCTGCAGTTATGCTCTGTATAAAATGTACATCACGATAATACTATATGGCACTGAGATGCTTTCACTTAACACGATACAGTCAATTACTGCCTACAGCCAACAGGTTACAGCAGGTGGCTTCCCCTCATAGTCACTCGCAATCTACTGCACATCCTCCTTCCTGATATAAAGGTTATTAAATATCAACTACATTCAGTATTATGGTAGACAACGATGCTTGTGCATACTACCGGCAAGACATTTACAGGCAGAATCAGAGGACATGTTCACGACAGGTGCACGAAAAGCAAGTAGCATATATTACAGGGCCATATCTCACTAGTGCAATACCATGACATACCTGTACTGTACATCGCTTCATAATACCAGCACTGCACTTGTTTCTCCAATGTTACATTCATCGATTAGAGAAATGAAGCTTAGTTTCTGCCTTACATAGAGGCAAATAATAAAAACACCATGGAATTGATGTCTAGGAATTTGTGCGTGAGCCAAGTAAGCACGTGAAACTCACAGTCGTTCATAAAATACCTAGGAACTAATAGCAGCTATTTCCAGTCGAGACACGAAGGCTGCACATCCCACACAACATGTGGTCATAGTGGTTGCCACATGTTTGCCGGGATTGCCACCATTATAGGGTACATGATTAAACCAATGAGGAATATTGTGGGGGTTTTTTTTCTTTTTTTTTTTTTTTTACAGATGGCAACCCGCGTTCATGTTTCTGATGATGTTTACAGCCATTAACGTGTGTTTAACTCTTCTTTTGACTCTGAAATGGGTCGTACTGCCCTGACACCAGAGTATAGCTCATGCCCAAATGAGTGTGATGGTGTGTGTGAAGGTGATGTGCAAACGGAACAGCCTCTCGTTCACGGTCCTCATCCGAACCCCCCCGCTCCACGGCCTGGTGAAGAGAGGATGCATGTTTTGCTTTATTCCCTGACATCTCGGAATGGTTCAAATCAGAATGTAATGGACGCCACTTACCACGGGAGCTTTATTATGGTACGTGAGGTGATGGGGCAGCAGCTCGAGGTCCGCAGGCTCAGGAACGCTCTTGCCGCCTTGCATCCCGATGGTCTCCTCTTTTTCAGCGGTCTTTCCATACAGAGGGTAATGAAAACCTGCCCATAACATAGTGGAGACTGAGCTGTAGGTGTTAAATTGAAGCGGACAAATAGTCTCGGTGCTCGTGAGCTTACACTTACCTGGGTAGTTTGGCATCACTGTGGGTGACATCACACTAAACGACGTGTTGCTGGTCTCACACAGGTGTAGGTATGGGTAGGAGTGTTGATACTGGACGTACGGTTGCTGCGAAGACGACACGGCCGCAGTAACTCCCTGGGAGTCGTCCGCCGATTCGTCGCCGACCTTGTCGAGCTCACTTCTGGCACGGGCGCCGAACTCTTCCGTGGGAGTCTGGCACTCGGCCTCTGGTCTCGAGTGCGGCTCAGGGGACAAGCGCCATTCTTTCTCCTTTTCGGCGCCTGTTTCCTGAGAGACCTTGTTTACCTCCTGATTTTGCGCCTTGGCATATTTGGATTGAAAAGGATTGCTCCAGGACTGCGATTCTGAAGCCTAAACCCAGAGGAACAGCTACCGTCAAAGAGTTTCGAGTCTTAAAACCAACGCAATTAAACATCTGCACGGGGCGTCCATCGTCATACAAGAGCAGTGATCATTGGTCAGTGTTAGCAGATGGACGGGAAAGGCTTAACAACCTGAGTTCAACATTCAACACATCATCAACATTAGGAAATCTGCAGGCGGCAGATCAAGAAACAACTGAATCAAACATCATCCCTGAAACGACACCCCACAATCTTAGTAAGACATTTCTAAAATAATTCTGACCACAAGCACATTCTTAGAAAATGGGTAGAAATGTCAGCGACTTACATTCAGATAGGTTACATTTGTATCCGCATTTGTTTTTGCATTCTGACTTTCTGGATTGAAGTCTTCAGACTCTTTGTTAAGCCCCTGGTCTTTAGTCCCTGACATGGGCTTCCCCTGTGGCTGCTGAAGCGATAACTGTTTGTCCAATTCTACATAGATGAAACCCGGTTTTGCACAGCTGATTTTACCTGAGCTCGCTCCCTTATGAGCCGCCACCGAGGCCAAAGTCTGTTTGGTATCCTCCTTCGTTCGCTCTTTAGCTTCGGCTCCACGCCTTCCTTGACCTCTGCCGTGTTTGCTGTCACAGCACGGGTTAGCCTGCTGCCTGTGAGGGTTTCCCGCCATCATGGCCTTGTGGTCCGTGGGGCCATTCCGTGTGTACTGTCCATAGTATAATGACTGCGCTAAGGCCGTCTGCGCCTGGGTCATCGCTAATTGAGGTTGGGACTGACTGATGGAATCGGCGCTTGATTCCAAAGCTTTCTGCTCGTCGGTAAACACCCTGGCATCGTCCTTAGCGCCAACGTAAGGCGTAGATGCCTTCAGAAGGGCTGCAGGGTTGGCGTGATCCGTGTGTATGTAGCCAGAAAGGCCGTAGGATTCGTATCCGTGACCGTGGGCAGAGGGCTGGGTCTCCTTTCCCGGCGTAAGTGCCACCTTGGAACCCAGACTTGCGCTCAGATTGAAATCGGGGGCCGAGTTTCTTCTGGTTCTGGAATTCAGACCGCCATCTTCCGTGACGTCGGATATGTCCGAGTAGGCCGGACTGTTGGTCTTGGGGTTGCCCTCTCCATTTAAAAGGGTCCCAGAGTCCATCCTTGCGGAGCTTCCGATGGAGGGACTGGGAGCGTTGTCGGTAAACGTGTACACCTTGTCCGCCTCGGCTCTTATACTTGCCATGCGACTACCTTGTGTTTCGGTAAGCCCGCCGACGAGCTCCTGCTTGCTCAGATGTTCTTTTAACAGACTAATCGGAAGGTCCTTGGCTATACTTTTGACGTCTTCTCCTTTTGTGAACACAGTCTCAGTTTTGGGACTCCTTGGGTCCTTGTGAGTCCTGTTCTTGAGCTTGTGTTTGTCTTTTCTTTTAGATTCTTTACTCAGACTCATGGTTGAGTTCGATATATTTACTTGGGTAACAATGTCCAATTTTGGTTTGATAGGTTTCAGAGGAATGTTCTTAGGTTTGCTGATGGACTGATGAGAGGATGCGTCTCCGACTTTAGCGGGAAATGTAGGGATAGCAATTAGCTTGGGCGGGGCAGGGGTGTTTACGATAAACTTGTTGGTCCTGGTTTTGGCTGAACTGCTTTCAGCGAGTCCGTTTTCCTTCTGAACGTCCCTCCTATCGATAATACCCTCGGCTTCGAGCTTTGGCATCTCTATCGAGGTATTGCGGTCGCCAATGAGGCAGTTCTCCAGAACCACGGACATGTTGGAGATAAGTGGAAGGTTAAAATCCTCCACCGTCCCCTCTTTACCCACCACATTCCTCCGTGCCTTAGAGTTCGGAGGACCGTGATCACTGCTGAGCATCAGCTTCCTGCTTTTAGGCGAGCCGTTGGAATGAAGCTTATATATGGTCCTCGGCTTTTTAATGATGATATCGATGTTGTCTCCGGAGTCGGCCGCCGCGTTGCCGAGCGACTCGTCGTAATCCGAGAGCCGGTCCTCGCTCTCCGCTTCGAAGTCCTGTTTAATCTCGCTGTCTAAGTGAGCGTGCGACTGGTGATACCGGAGTCCGTTTATGTGTTTATATTTCTTGTTGCAGTTGGGATGTGGACAGTCGATCAGCATGGGCGAGGTGCACACCTGGTCCAGAAAAGCCGGATCCGATTTACCCTGCGGAGTCGACGGAGCGCTCCGGGATTTGGCGCGGATTCTTTTCCCATTTCCGGCCCTGGAATCGTCAGAAACGAGGCTCAGGTCTAGATCGGCGGGGGCTTTGCTCTTCCTCTTCCCACATAAAAGAGCGCTCGACTTGATGTCCTCGACTGAATAGTACGCGGGACTTCTACAGGAACTATGAGTGAGGCTTCCCCGCCTGCCTTTGCTGCCAATCCCCATGCCGCGTTTCTTGTGAGCCAGTCCTCTAATCTTGGAGAAGCCGGGATCTGTCACGGGCTGATCGGACACCGAGATTCTCATTCGTTTACCACGGCCCCGACCACACGTCATTTCAGAGTCGCTGGTGGGGGACTCACAAAACCTATCAAACAAAGAGAACCAATCACATGAACGATCCAAAACACACTCAAAAAGCCCAAAACTGATTTTTGCAAAACATCATAAAATAGTTACCGAGGAGGGGCCCAGTCATGCTTGGTACAGTCCAAGAGAGTTCCCACATAGGTCCTTTTCCTCCAAGTGACATTCACCACAAGCACTCCTAAAACAAAACAATAATTTAGCAATAATTTATGAAATTGTGCTTTTTTAGGATACTAACCCGTCGAAAATGTACCGTAGCTTTACATTGAAGCATGTAAATAGTGTATCACAGGCTTCAATGTAAGCGACTGTACATTATCGATGGGCTAGGATTAGTATGTAAGTATAGTACTTACACAGGTTGGCCATATTAGGTACAGCTGTATTTAATACAAATATCTAATCAGACAATCACATTTTAGAAGCTCAATCCATTTAGGTAAGCAGACAAAGTCAAGTCGACCTGTTTTTTTTTTTTTTTTTTTTTTTTTGTTAAACCTGTCACGATCATCTGACTGCACTGATGTACCATGTTTGCGTTTACGTCTTTACAGGAACAGTTCTACAGATTATTGTAGCCTATTCCTGTTAATTGTGCTTTTATTTGATTGATTTGAATTATTCCGCTAATGCATGACAGGGGAAAAAAAGAGGAGGAAAGGGAGAGCGAGGGGGAAAAAAGAAACAACTGTTTCATTTATTTATTATCTTCCCTTTATCCTCTATTAGGGTCGCGGTGGGGTTCCCCATGCCCATCCAGGGGAGAACGTTTCGGGTGCTGGGCAGATAGACCCAGGACAGGACGCCAATCTATCACTGGACACACACTCACTCACACAGACACGCACGCATACACACTCTATATGGGGCAATTTGGAGAACTCAATTGACTTGATCCATGTTTTTGGACTGTGGGAGGAAACCAGAGAACCCAGAGGAAACCCACGCAGACACGGGGAGAGCATGGAAACTCCACCCAGATGAGGATTCGAACCGGGAATCCCTAGTGCTGAGAGGAGAACATGCTTAACCACTAAGCCACCGTGCCGCCCAAGAAACAACATAGAAATAAAAAAAAATTTAAAATAATGAAAAAAAGGGGCGGCACGGTGGCTTAGTGGTTTAGCACGTTCGCCTCTCAGCTCTAGGGATTCTCGGTTCGAATCCCCATCTGGGTGGAGTTTCCATGTTCTCCCCGTGTCTGCGTGGGTTTCGTCCGGGTTCTCCGGTTTCCTCCCACAGTCCAAAAACATGGATCAAGTTAATTGAATTCTCTAAATTGCCCCATATAGAGTGTGTATGCGTGCGTGTCTGTGTGAGTGAGTGTGTGCCCAGCGATGGATTGGCGCCCTGTCCTGGGTCTATCTGCCCAGCGCCCGAGACGTTCTCCCCTGGATGGGCATGGGGAACCCCACCGCGACCCTGATAGAGGATAAAGCGGGAGATAATGAATGAATGAATGAATAATAAAAAAGAGTCAAGTCGACCTGTGAAAGTACAACCCGAGCATTACAATAGTGCAAAACGATGACTTTAGGGAAGTTACTTTGAACGTATTGGCTGTTGGTTGATCTGAGTATTTTGGGGTTTTCACACATAATGATCTGTATGGTTTGCAGAGACAGATTTAAAATAAGATGACATCTGGTGAGCATGGGTTGAAAAGGCCTTGTTGATTTCAGAGGTTGGAGGAGAATGACCACGCTGGTTCAAACAGACGCAGATGCAGATGCAGATGAGCTACAACAACTAAACTCCAGACAGAGTGTCGGTTCAAAACAGGACACTTCCCCCTAAAATTCACAGGAGCTCGTCCAAATTAAAGACATACAGTAAATTATGCACATTCTATTATACATTTGGACAACTCATTAAACAACTCAACTCATTAAACTCATTACATTTGGGGCGGGTTAGCTCAGTGGTTATGGCGTTGGGCCATCAATCTGAAGGTTGGGGGTTCAAATCCCAGGTCCACTGAAGTTACCAATGTGGGTCATTGAGCAAGACTCTTAACCCTCATTGCTCCAGGGATGTTGTGATGAACCCTGTGCTCACCTTGTAAGTCACTTTGGAGAAAAGTGTCTGCTAAATGACCAAATGTAAATGTAACTCAAAGGGGGCTCAAATCCTGATCCTGATGCAGGTGGAGTTTGCATGTTCTCCTTTTGTGTGTCTGGGTTTCCTCTGGGTTCTCCAGTTTCCTCCCACAGTCCAAAAACATGTATTCAAGGTAAATTGGAGGCTCTAAAATGCCCCAATATAGTGTGTTTCCGTGTAAGTGAGTGAGTGTGTGCCCAGCGATAGACTGCCACCCTGTCCTGGATAACTGCCCAGTGCCCAAAACATTCTCCCCTGATGGGCATGGGAACCCCCCCCCACACCCCTAATATAGGATTAAGCAGAAGATAATGGATGAATAAACTCAAAGATAACTTCATTGCTGGGGTCAGAGCACAGGGTCAGCCTTAAACCCCCCGAATACAGCACTTATTTCTATTACAGTAGACATCTTGTACTTTTTGCAGCTGCAAGTAAAAAAAAATGATATGGAATTTTCATTCATTCATTATCTCCCGCTTTATCCTCTATTAGGGACAGGGCGCCAATCCATCGCTGGGCAGACATGGAATTTTGATTTACTTAATTAATATGAAGTACTTGACTTTGTCTAATGCCTTAAATGCTTTAGTGACGCCCGCTGGGATAATGAGTTCTGGCTTCAGGAGAACCTGTATCTTTCCATGTATCACATTAATCCATGCCAACATTTCATAGCCGGATTGTCTAATCTAATCTAATGAGTATACAAGAGTGCAATCGTGGGTCCTTACCCTCCTCTGTTTCGTGCCACACAATCCCTTCCAGATTTACGCTGGTTCCCGGCTGACAGGGCTCCATGTAGTTGGACTCAGTGCTTCTTTCAAACTCTTGAGTGTTAGTCCCCACTGACCTGGTTTTTATACTTAACTGATAAAAATGGGGGGCAAAAAAGAAATTGCATATTAATTCTCGCCTGCATTGCACATTAACAGTGTGATTAATCACATTCATTATACAACACAATCAGCACCTTATTGTTATGGACTGTTATGAACATCCTGCATTAGCACCAATTATCGTGTTAAATATGGTCCTTGGGTTCCATTGTATTAGTGTGTATTAGAAACGAGCATCCGATCTCGAATGGGGGCACAATGGGAAGAGAGAAGGCCAAGGAGGCTGAGAGGGAGGTGGCGTTTCCCTCCAGTTTTAAAAACAGTAAATACTGGCTGAAATCCCATCCTAGCCTGCACGCCCACACACGCAAGCAATAACACGCCACGTCCTTTTCAGGAGGAGACAGAGTGATGCTTAGGTATCCAATAGCAACAGCCATTAGGGAAGCAAAACGGGTGCCTGGCACAATACAATAGGAACTGCTGACAACAATGCAAGGGATGCATTTACAGTCAGACCACATCTGTTTGACTGCTGCACAGACGCGCTGAAGCCTCGTGCGCACATCTGCACCCTGCATCATTTTTCTTGTGTTTTTTTTTGTACATTGTATTTGTATTTATAAATCAGATTATACAGCTGCATCATTCCCGTGATCGCTTTTGCGCGATAAGCACCTATCTTGCCGTGCACGTCCTGCGTCAGCGAGCATAATATCTTAACACACACACACACACACACCCCGAAATGCCCGAACCTCCACCAAAAGCCCGAATTTGGGTTCGGCGTGAAGCGAGAGCGCGAAAACGGCGCGTCGGTGCGAGAGATGCGTTACCGTTCTGTGGCCGGCGTCGCAGCTGTCTCCATCCTCATCCACAACAAAAGGACTAGCCCTCACCCACGTCGCCTCCATTCCGCCGCCCCTGTCCATGTCCTCCGCGCCGCCGCTGGAACAATAGCACGCACTGTTCTCGGGCTTGCCGAAGGGGCGACCATTGTCGAATTCGAACCCTTCGCCGCGCGCCTCCTTCCTCGTGCGCGGGCAGTCCTTCTCCCGCCTTGGTCCTTTGCCCTGGCTCCTACCCCTCTTGCCCTCTTTGCCTTTGGTGCAGGGAGCGCTGGCATCGCTCGGGTTCATTGCGAACGCCTCTCCAGGGCGCCCTTGAGCCTCGCGCGGTTTGGTGATGTAGACCTTCGGCACGGTGCGCGGCGGCGGCGGAGGCGCTGCTTTAGCGGAGGTGTCGCTGGCGCAGGGACTGCGGCGTCTCTCTTTGACTTTTCTCGGCTCGACGCAGAAATCCGCGCTGGGACTCGTGGGAGCGTCGAACGGCAGCACGTTAGCGTGGCTCTTGGCGCCCGCGACGCGATTCATCTCTCCGACGGCGGGTCCGCTTTCCGAATCGATGATCAGACCGCCGAGCCCGACCTCCCGATCATCAGCGCTGTCGTAGGCATCGGCTCCGTCGGTCCTGCCCGTCTGCTCGGCGGAGGAAGTGAGCGACATTCAACACACAGCATCTCTGATTCCGCCGATCAGTCCTGCAGCCGGGTGGGAGGGTAGCGCTCAATTGTTCAGGGAGACGCGCTTTAATAACCATGTTTAAATACTTAAGTTTATACTAGCCCTATTTTTTATATCATACTATTTAAGTATTTTTCTCATCATATATTATTCCTCATTTCATTTGTACAATATGTTAAAATGCGTTATAATAATAAAACATATTTGTATAAAATACTATCTTATTCCTGAGGCCTATAGGCTACCACACTTTAAGTAAAAACAATGGTTTACATCCAAAGTTTAGACTAGCCCTATGTTTTACATCATACTATTTAAGTATTTTCCTCATCCTATATAATTCTTCATTTCGTTTGTACAATATGTTAAAATGCGTTATAATAATAATTTTTTAAATATAAAATAACATCTCATTCCTGAGGCCTATAGGCTACCACACTTTAAGTAAAAACCATGTTTAGATCCAAAGTTTAGACTAGCCCTATTTTTTTTTTTAACATACTATTTAAGTATTTTCCTCATCATATATAATTCTTCATTTCGTTTGTACAATATGTTAAAATGCGTTACAATAAAAAATATATATATGTATAAAATAACATCTTATTCCTGAGGCCTATAGTCTACCACACTTTAAGTATAAAAAAAGTTAAAAAAAAATAAATAAATAACAACAATTATTTTACAGTGCCTATACATCAAACATAACACATATAGTTTCTTAAAGTTTATAAACGTATTCATTATTTCTGCTTAATCCTCTACTAGGGTCGCGGGGGGGGGGGGGTGTTTAAAAAGATCCAGCAGCACTGCTGCATCTGATCTACTTGTACAACCACTAACAGCACCACCACACCAGTGTCAGTGCTGAGGGTCATCCAACATCCAAATAGCACAATTAAAATTCTAACTATTTGGTTCATGACACAGGGCTCTTGTATACCTTTGAGTATGTGTTGATGATTCCTGACACTTAGGGTAGCACATGAAGGTGGAAGCATGATGCGCTCAGGCTGCTTTAATAGATTCAGAGTTGGTAAGTTGCACAGGGTGACTGTCACACTGGACAAAAAAAGCTTCAGCATTATGAAGGATTTATATTAAAGCAATACAATGACCCACAACATACTTCCAGGTTTGGTTAGAACTACATCAAAAGACAAACACAATGTTGCAGGCTTTAAAGAACTGAACACCTGAAACTTTAACAAAATCCAAACACAAGGATATTGTTAAAATCAACCAATTTAATCTTTGCATAGTTCTTTAAATACACTTTCTCCTTAAAAAACATAACAAAACAAAACAAAAAAAACAATAGTTGCGTCCAGAATCGCCTACTCCCTATACACAGCCAAAAAGCCCAAAGTCCAAAAACGCAGTGGGCTTTCTGAAAAATCTCCAGATGACGTACCGAACAGACAGCCATTTTATAATAAGTTTTCTATCCCATGATTCAACCGCAATGTGTCATGTGATCAAGCCGGTCGATGGTTTACATGCGTAAATGAAATACATACACAAAAACACCATTAAAACATCACGATTAAGTAGAGCGGTGGAGCGTTTACAGGAAGGGTGGGGCCTCCTACATCATATAATGTGTTATGTACGGTGCTATGGTGATTGCGTGGATATTACACCCATATTATAACCATTAGATCAAAACTAGTAGATGATTTCGGACACAGCTAATTCCATGTGAACAGTGCAGATTGTTGGACATATCTCAGGTTTGTTTATATTAATACCCAACACTTCATATTAAGTCCACAGTCCAATCACAGATTAAAACCATCGGTGACGAGGGGGTTACGCTGAACCAAATACAGAATACAGTGCGGAATACATGAATATTAAATCAGTATGTTAACATGTGAAACAAAGCTTAATAAATAAAATCACAAATGTATATCCATATATATAAATATATACTCATCAGCAATGGCAAAAATTATGCACTGCATCTGACGATTGATGACTTTTATATTAATGACTACAAGACAATCTCACCATGTAGTTTATACTGACTGTATGTGTGCACTACACTCATGCTATATGTAATGCTCAGTGCACAGTCTCAGTGCTTATTAAATAAGAGGAACATCTATGTTCCAGTTTGTTATGAATAGAAGGTCAGGACACTCTGGTGGTTCCCTCTCACAAGAAGAATTGGAGGCAGATCCTGGGACAGTGTCTCCAGCCAGCACATGTATAGAGCACTAGATACGGTTCCCTTTCTGGCAAGTGGCATACTCCTAAAAAAAAAAACAATATGGTTTATGTATTAATAAATAAGTCTTTGTAACATAACCCACATTTATCTTTTGTATCAGTTCCACTTATCATAGAGATGGACTTTGTAGTTCCATGATTACAGTTTGTAGTCCATCTGTGTCTCTACATACTTTGGTAGTCGGCTTTACTGTTTAGGACCCCCACAGAGCAGGAATTATTAGGGTGGTGGATGATTCTCAGCGCTGCAGTGATATTGGCATGGTGGTGGTGTGTTAGTGTCAGCGCTTTGTGCAGTGTGCAGTGCAGCTGGGGTCTGTAAACATTATACACTCACTGTGCATTTTATTACACCAATCAACCTTTCTGCTTCACATTGTAGATGAAAAATAAGTAGTTTATTTAGTTGTTGCACAGTTTGCTTTAGACATTCTCTGATCTTTCATCAGCGTTCACAGAATGATGCAGCACACTGTAATGTTGGCAATTAACCACCACCCCCACCACCCCCACCATCCCCACCACCCCCACCACCCCCACCACCCCCACCACCTTAATAATACCTGCTCTGCGGTGGTTCGGACTATTAGAGAACAGAGTGAATGTAGAGTAACAAACAAAATACAGTTTGTATTTGTTAGTGCATTTATATGGTTAGAACTACACACACACACACACACACACACACACACACTTATTTATATTTATTTATATTTATGGGTGGCACGGTGGCTTAGTGGTTTAGCATGTTCTCCTCTTAGTGCTAGGGATTCCCCGTTCGAATCCACATCTCGGTGGAGTTTTCATGTTCTCTCCGTGTCCGCGTGGGTTTCCTCCGGGTTCATCAGTTTCATCCCACAGTCCAAAAACATAGATCAAGTCAATTGACTTCTCCAAATTGGCCCATATAAAGTGTGTCTGTGTGAGTGAGTGTGTGCCCAGCGATAGATTGGCGCCCTGTCCTGGGTGTATCTGCCCAGCGCCCGAAACGTTCTCCCCTGGATGGGCATGGGGTACCCCCCGTGACCCTTATATAGGATAAAATGAAAGATCATGGATGGATGGATATATATATATATACATACTAACACATGTAAAGCACATTTCTAAGAAAGCAGGGACTTACATGACGATGAGGTTTGCTGTGCTGGAGTGTTCCTTCAGCAGTTCATTCAGTCTAATCTGCCTGTTTGTCTTTTTTACCCCAAAAAAAAAAAAAAAAATGTGAGAATCAGTTATGAGAACACACTAAGATAATTATATACCGAAGTGGAATTATTATAGAAACAAGGTGCTCACTACAAAATGAAGACACGACTTCTGTAATCTGTTTTTGACCTAATTAGCTTTTGGCATCTTACACAAAGCAGCAGGTAGCAGGACCACAGACATCGCATTGCATTGTTAAGAATAAAAACATGTTCTTGTGATTTAATAGCTCACAACAAAACAAAGACTGGAGCAAAGGTTCCAGACCAGATGATGCTCGAAAACGGTCCCATTAATCATCTTTAAAAAGCAGCAGCGAGAAAGCCGACATGCTGTTGGGGCTTAAAGAGCCGAAAATAAAGGATCTGACTGAACAATCTCACAGCAGATGGAGGATGATCAAGCCTCACCTTGGCTCTGTACAGTTCGAGTTCATTATCAGTAATCCGCCACGGTTCCTTAGCTTTCAGTCTCTCAGCAGCCTCCTGCTCCATGTCCTCCTCCTTCAGTCTGTACGGCTCGATCAAGGCCTTAAACTTTTCTTTACTAACAGAAGAATAAAATCAGTTCAATGGCCGCGAGTTTCTAATAACACTGTCGTTAGGCTCCGACCAACCAAAATCAGCTTACTTTTCTTTCTCTGGCTTTATGTTGATGTCACCAAGGACGTTTATATCTGAGAAGTCGATTCTGAATTTGCTCAGTAAAGCAGCCATTCTGAAAACATGAAGAGTAAATATTACTCATTTTCATTTGAGAGAGGTTTAAGTGATGTGCTACACTCACATGAGGTCATTATGCAGATGGTTCATTCATAGTGACTCACACATATCCGAAATTAATGCTGGAGGGTTAAGGGCCCATATCAACAACTTTGGTGGACTCGGGGGTTCAATCTGAATGATAAGCCCACATCCTAACTACTGAGCAAATACCCCCCACATGACCATGCCCACACCGAGTGACTGCCTGGCCAGCGGGATACCGTTTGGACTTGTAAGTGTTCCATCCTGGAATGTGGCTTAGTGGTTGGCATGTTCTCCTCTCAGCGCTGGGGATTCCCGATTCGAATCCCAATCTGGTGGAGTTTCAATTGAGTTCTTCAAATTGCCCCATATAGAGTGTGTTTGTGTGAGTGAGTGTGTGTCCAGTGATAGATTGGCATCCTGTCCTGGGTGTATCTGCCCAGCGCCCGAAACGTTCTCCCCTGGATGGGCATGGGGAACCCTCCCGTGACCCTAATATAGGATAAAGCAGAAGATAATGGATGAAGGGATGGAGATTCTTCGGCAGTACTACCATTATATTCCTGCATGAAGTGCATTGGGCTCACATGGTGAGTGCGGAGTCCTGACCTTTACGAAGTAATTGAGATGTGCTGTAAACCCAACAAGCTGTACCCAAAATCACATACTACTCTATTACACATTATGTAGAAGCAGTATGTTGAAAATTTTCTAATTGCTTAAAGGTCAACAGTGCCAACTTGGTAGACGCCTGGTGCATCAGCTCTAACCACCGAGCTACCACGTCTACAAAAATAGATTTTAAAGAACCAAAGAGCAGTCAAATAGCACAGCACATCAAATCGTGTGTGTGTGTGTGTGTGTGTGTGTGTGTGTGTGTGTGTAGAAGGCCTGACTAAAGAGCCATACTGCAAATAAGATGCTTTGAAAAAGCCCATGTATGACCCAGAACTAATACAATGGGTTAGTCATAAATAAATGTAAGATATTAAGAGTATATTACATCATAACTTTAATTTCGCGGCATGGTGGTATAGTGTTTAGCATGTTCTCCTCTCAGCACTAGGGATTCCCGGTTCAAATCCCCATCTGGGGTTTGCATGTTTGCATGTTCTCCCCGTGTCCGCGTGGGTTTTCTCCGGGTTCTCCAGTTTCCTCCCACAGTCCAAAAACATGGATCAAGTCAATTGAGTTCTCCAAATTGCCCCATATAGAGTGTGTCTGTGTGTGTGAGTGAGTGTGTGTTCAGTGATAGATTGGCGCCCTGTCCTGGGTGTATCTGCCCAGCACCCAAAACGTTCTCCCATGGATGGGCATGGTGAACCCCACCGCGACCCTAATAGAGGATAAATCAGAAGATAATGAATGAATAAATGAATGAATGAATAAAAATATACACACTGTCCGGATTGCTGGCTATGTTCTTGTTTTTTTACACCTGTGGAAATGGGATGGAATGAACCATACAGTGAATATTACACGTTTTTATTACAGCAAGATGATCCTGGTTTCCACTTTTGAGCAGAAAGAAAGTAAGAAAGTGAATAAGCTGCGAGAATTAATGCCATATAACTTTTCGACTTCTCTATAAACCTAAACCGAAATGCAAATCGCGTATTTGAACAGCAACTTACGCTCTGCGGTCGTGATCGATTCTGTTGATCTTGCCACCGATGAAGACACGAATCTTGCAGTCTTTCCATTTTTTCTTGTTGGTGAGCAAATACGGTATCAGCAGTGTTAACCCTAAAGTGAAAAGAGGATCAACCATGTATGAAGAAACAGATGCCTGGCTGTGTGTAAAATTGCATACCGAGTATTTTTCAATTCAAATAATAGTTGAATAAAAATATTGGGACACCTACACAATAAACCTGTAGCTATAACAGCTTTCAATATTCTTTTAGGGCATTTTTACACACTGGAGAGAATCCATGAGTTTTTGTTATTAATTTAAATTATTTATTGATGTTGGACGTGAGGACCTGGCTCACGGTCCCTGTTTTAATTGATCTCAAATGTGATTGTTAGGGTTAAGATTAGGGCTCTGTGTGGGCCATTTAACTTCTTCCACACAAAAATCACCCAATGATCCCTTTACAGAATTTGTTCTGTGCACAGTCATGCTGGAACAGAAAATGGGCCTTCCCAAAATTGTTCTATGATGAAAGCATACTAAAAATGAATAGTTGGGTGCTTGATCATTCATTCATTATCTCCCGCTTTATCCTCTATTCGGGTCGCGGTGGGGTTCCCCATGCCCATCCAGGGGAGAACGTTTTGGGCACTGGGCAGATAGACCCAGGACAGGGGGACAATTCATCGCTGGGCACACACTCACTCACACAGACACACTCTAAATGGGGCAATTTGGAGAATTCAATTGACTTGATCCATTTTTTTGGACTGTGGGAGGAAACCGGAGAACCTGGAGGAAACCCACGCGGACACGGGGAGAACATGCAAATTCCACCCAGATGGGATTTAAACTGGGAATCCCCAGCGCTGAGAGGAGAACATGTTAACCACTAATGGGTGCTTGTTGTTATATATAAATATAGCAATGAGATTTAAAAAAAAAAAAAAACACCCCCAAAGAAGTGTGTCCCATTATATTTATACTATACCCAGGATGGTTGCATCAGCCATCATACCTCCATCATCAAACAGCCACCAAACATCAATCGTTCCTTTACGCTGCATCTTTTTGAACTGCTGACTGGCTGCTAACAACTTCTCATCATCAAAACTAAGATGCACCGGAGGACTCTTTACACCTTTAACCAGGACAAAAAACAATGTTGGTCCTCAGTCAGATTACCTAAACGTGAAAATGAGTCGTTTAATTGATATGAACTGACCTCTGATATTGAGTGGACTACTTTGACCGCTGTTGACCTTGGACGACGGTTTGGAGGACTCGCTGTCACCGTCCCTTCCGATGTTAATGCCCACCGTCTCCTTCATCCCCGCGTTTTTTTCACAGGACGGCAAAAATTCATCTGTGTAGCAGCAAGTGAAATGGTATCGGGTCAGGGATGCTCGGCATCGCGGACAGGATGGCCACTCTGTGTGTGTGTGTGTGTGTGTGTGTTTGATATGTCAGTGTACCTTGGCCTTGGATATGGGAGATATCCAGACCCTCTTTGAGTCGAATGATGACGACACCAAACTGCAAGTTGAATGCATCACTAAAATAAACGCAGACAATACGATGTCCTTAATACAGATACAGAGGACCTGTATTTTGGAATATTGGAATATACTTACTGAAGAGTGTTAATGTACGTCTCGACGTCTTTCATCTCACCATCACGCCAGTTGTTCTTAAAGCCAATTACCAAGGTGTTTGGTTTCAAGCGACCTAAACCAGCAGCCTTGGGAACAGAATTTTGTTATATTAATTAATATTCATGACTATGAATTACTTTGATTTGCTGTCAGTACCTTGTATTTCAAAGTACTAATTATTAGGTGGTGGCACGGTGGCTTAGTGGTTTAGCACGTTCTCCTCTCAGCGCTAGGGATTCCCGGTTCGAATCCCCATCTGGGTGGAGTTTCCATGTTCTCCCCGTGTCCGCGTGGGTTTCCTCCGGGTTCGCCCGGTTTCCTCCCACAGTCCAAAAACATGGATCAAGTCAATTGAGTTCTCCAAATTGCCCCATATAGAGTGGGGTTTCTAGCTTCATTGTCTATAGTATCATGTTCCACTTACTATATAGATGGACTTTGTAGTTCTACAGTTACACATTGTAGTCCATCTGTTTCTCTACATACTTTATATCTGCCTTTACAGGAATTGTTTGGGTGGTGGATGATTCTAAGCACTGCAGTGACATTGGTTGTGTGTTATTGTATGAATTGATCAGACACAGCAGACACATCATCATTTATTTGTGTCAGTCATCCTGTAGTACTTCGTCAGTGATCACAGGACATGTCTGATGTCTGGACATTGATGGTTGGTGGACTATTTGTAGCCTACTGTTTTAAAAATGTGGGCAGAACTGCTGCGTCTGATCCATTTGTACCGGAGCAACACACATTAACACCATGTCAATCTCACTGCAGTGACAAAATCCATCCTCCACCCATATAAGACCTCCTTCTGTGCTGGTCCTGTGTAGCTCCTAATTATTTAAGGAACGTCAGATCAAAATCCTAGACGTACCTGTAATAAGAACTGGGCTCCCTGTCTGAGGTCCTCAGCGAACACCGGTGTGTAAAAGGCCTTCATCTGTTTTTTAAGAAGCCACCGCTGGTAACGGAATTGATCGATTATCATCTCCTTATAGTTTGGCCTTCTAGAAACCTTAAAGAAGATCCAAGGGTTACAATGATGCTTCAAAACACTGCGGTTTATGCTAAATGCTTGGTACCTACCACTCGAACATGACCACAGACCATGAGCCCCACGTTTTTAGTGAACGCATGGACTAGATGAAGTAACGCAGGTCTTGCATTGGGATAACCAGTCATTATCAGACACTGGGGTCTATAAGAAATACAAAACAAATACCTCACCGTCAGTGCTCCACTGATTATACAGACCTCTGTGGTTGAAACGTTAAGACACGGTGTAGAACCTGAAATTCTTGACGTGGTCCTCGACCCCAGTGAGCTGCAGACAGTGTGACAGGGCCTGGTTGTACATAAGCGCTTGTGTGGATGAGCCCCAGTTCACATCTATATTGAACATGACACACAGAAAGCATCTGGGTTCAACATACTCAGGAATCAAACCTGGGATTCTCAAGGTTATGAGGCAGGGGGGAGGTTGCTCAGTGTTAACCGATTTACCCGGCTTTATATGGAAATACTAAGTTATAAACTAGGTTATAAAGTCCCACCTGGTTTCTTGTAGCCGACGTATATGTAGAGAGCCAGAACAATGACATTGGTGAGGAGAGCAGCCCACCAGTTGATCACAAACATGACGACGCAGCACAGCACGGCACCCGCCAACGAGATCCATTTGTTGTAATACTTAAAGCTCGGACGCCACCCTGGTCATTTTAGATAATTAACCAGTTGCAAAGATAAAATCACAAACACGAAAGAACATTTTAATAGTTAATAATGCAATCAGGGCGGTTAGCACGTTCTCCTCTCAGCACTAGGGGTTCCCGGTTCGAATCCCCATCTGGGTGGAGTTTCCATATTCTCCCCATGTCCCGTGGGTTTCCTCCGGGTTCTCCGGTTTCCTCCCACAGTCCAAAAACATGGATCAAGTCAATTGAGTTCTCCAAATTTCCCCATATAGAGTGTGTGTGTGAGTGAGTGAGTGTGTGTCCAGCGATGGATTGGCGCCCTGTCCTGGGTGTATCTGCCCAGCGCCCGAAACGTTCTCCCCTGGATGGGCATAGGGAACCCCTCCCCCCCCTCCGCGACCCTAATTGTCCAGTTTATCAGCTCTACTTGTCATTCAGATGGACTTTGTAGTTCTGCAGGTATAGTCTGTAGTCCGAATGTTTCTCTACAGATTTTATTGGTTCCGGCTAATGATCAGGACCCCCGTAGAACAGTGGCGTAGTGGCGCAGGGGTGTAGGTTAGTGCTTGGGTTTGGATTCCAGTTTGGTTACATTTACATTTACATTTAGTCATTTAGCAGACGCTTTTATCCAAAGCGACTTACAAATGAGAACACCACAAGTCAGAAGCTATGAAGAAAACCAACTATACTGTAAATTCATTAAAGCTAAATGTTATTCGATGCCGCGGCACACGCCCTCCTTTTTTTTTTTTTTTTACAACAGGTATTTGTTAAAGAGATGTGTCTTCAGTAATTTTTTAAAACTGTTCAGTGATTCTGCGTTACGGACAGATTTGGGAAGAGCATTCCACCATTTTGCAGTGGTGGACGCCACGGAGTGCGACTTACCTGCTCGGTGAGGTGGAATCGTCAGGCGGCAATCATCGCTGGAGCGAAGAGAACGGGTCGGAGTGTATTTAGGAAAGATGGGGTGAAGGTAGGAGGGGGCGGATCCGGAAATGGTTCTGTATGCTAGAGTCAGTGACTTGAACTGAATGCGAGCAGCTAATGGTTAAACAAAGGTCCTCCTCTGTGCCTTTTCAAAGGCATGACAAACATACATTAAGAACACTAAATTGCCCCATGACTGTAAGCTTTGTAATCCTTCCTGTAAGGGTCAGTAGTGTGCTGTCTTCACATTAAACTCCTAAATAAACTAAATTAACCTTTAAATTGACCACCACAGAGCAGCTACTATTTGGGAGCTAAATCCTCCCCAGCACTCAGTGTAGCAGTGATCAGCATGACAGTGTGTGTATGGAACAATGGACAATAAGTGTGAAAACAAGGAAGTGTACTTGAGTGGCCAACCAGGACTCACCTGGGGAATTTGCCAGCGATGCATGGAAGACAGAGAAATTGATCAGAGCGTAAGAAGCCAGAAAGAAGTTGGAAATAATGGGAGCGATAACATTCAGCTCAGCTAAAGACAGTGGGGCACAAATGTCAGATTCACAAACCGACCAATAAAATATTACATTTCATACAGAATAATAGAAAACGTACCTATTAGAATGAAAGCCAGCCCAATAATGAAGGTCAGAAGGTATCCACGCAGCGGTTCGTTGTTCTTTCCATATCCCTTGGCAAAAAAGCGCAAGCCAGGGTAGATGTTATCTTTACATAAGGCCTGAAAGCAGATGCAGAACGTTGTGTTATTCACAAAGACAAGTGTACTCCTACACCTACAACTATCTGTTTTTAATATATCAACTTTACTGACGGCCGGCACGGTGGCTTAGTGGTTAGCACGATCGCCTCTCAGCACTAGGGATTCCCGGTTGGAATCCCCATCTGGGTGGAGTTTCCATGTTCTCCCCGTGTCCGCGTGGGTTTCCTCCGGGTTCTCCGGTTTCCTCCCACAGTCCAAAAATATGGATCAAGTCAATTGAATTCTTCAAATTGCCCCATATAGAGTGTGTGTGTGTAAGTGAGTGTGTGCCCAGCGATGGATTGGTGCCCTGTCCTGGGTGTATCTGCCCAGCGCCCGAGATGTTCTCCCCTGGATGGGCATGGGGAACTCCACCGTGAGCCTAATAGAATGGCTGGTGAATCATTCTCAGAACTGCAGTGACATCCATGTGGGTGGTATGAACTGGTATCAGTGAACTGACGAAAACTCCACCAAAAGAACCCTTAATATTTTTAAAATTTAATATAAATATAAAAAAATTTGTGTTCACAAACGGGTTAAATGCAGACGTCACCTGAAACACTTTGGGGGCACTGACTAGAGAAGCCAGAGCTGAAGACAGAGTGGCAGAGAAGATCCCGGCGGTTATCAGGGGTCCGAATGCAGACACCAAACTCATCACCTGATTTAAGAAACAGTAAGAAACAGACCATCTTTTGACGTTTAAAAGAATAACAATTATTAAAAAAATGTGTAAATGCATTAGAATCAAAAGTATTATAAAGCAATAAGGCACAAGAGGTACAATGATGGGCATTATTCAGAATAAAGCACTTAAAGAGGTGTGGTTAGTCCTGACGCGGAGCAGATTAGAGTTCCACCTCTTTCCCATTATTTATTCACAATAATACACAACCTTATGTGTCTTATTACTTTAATGAAATGCTTACAAACACACTAAAACAAAGTTTGATTCAAGAATGTTTATTGAAAGGAAAAAATGTTAATTATCTGTCAAATACTGCCATCTAGTGGCCAGATTATAGAACACAGTTTATAAAAATAAAAATAGGAAAATAATGTACTGTATATCTCTCATTGATACAAATGTGAAGTGCTCAGATGTGTGTGTTATTGTTAATAATGCCTGAACCAATGGCTCAGCCAATCAGCTCTAAGGGCTGGAACTACCCATTTTATTCATTCATTCATTATCTTCCGCTTTATCCTATATTAGGGTCGCGGGGAGGGGTTCCTCATGCCCATCCAGGGGAGAACGTTTTGGGCGCTGGGCAGATAGACCCAGGACAGGGCGCCAATCTATCGCTGGGCATACCCGTTTTATACTGCACAATAAAAAGCACAATACACTTGGACAAAGCACTTTGGAACAAAGGCATTCGCTCAGGGTAACTAAGAGCTGGAGCTTATCCCAGTGCTGAAAGACTGAAAGGTGGAGAAACACCCTGGGCAGCTGGGGCAGTATTTATATGGTAGGTCACTGTCCAGCACGGGAGGACTCAATGACCCAACTGTTTTGTGTTTGTAACAGTTGCATTATGTAGAGACAAACGCAGCTCGGTAGCTCAGTGGTCAGGGTGTTGGGCTATCAATCTGAAGGTTGGGGGTTCAAATCCCAGGTCCACTGAAGTTACCAGTGTGGGTCCTTGAGCAAGACCCTTAACCCTCATTGCTCCAGGGATGTTGTGATGAACCCTGTGCTCACCTTGCAAGTCGCTTTGGATAAAAGCGTCCAATAAATGACCAAATGTAATGTAAATGACCAAACAGGAGAAGGTAAACAAGGGTAATTATTTTCTTTACCTGAAAATCATTTTGTAATCCATATTTGCATCCTCCCTCTTTACAAATGGAGAAGTCGTATCCCAGTGTACAAGCTGCGTCTTTGCACTCATCCACAGGACCAATGATGGTGTCATTACTGTCGCCGGTCGCATCCCGCACAATGCAGGAACCTGACAAAACAGAGAGCTCAGAACCCAAACACACTACGAGAACAGCATCGTTGTCTATACTTTACCATTGGACACTGCAATTGCAACGTAGACGACTCCGGTAATGAGAATAGCCAATAATGTTCCCTTTGGAATGGCAGACTGTGGATCCTAAAAAAATTTAAATATATATATATTAATATTGACTTTTACCTTCGTTTTTCTTTTTTTTCTTTTTTTTTTTACAATGCTTAGGGATTTCAATATATAATAAATCAATCAAATCAGATCGTTCCTTCTCCTGTTTCATTCATCCTTATAAATGTATACTATAAAATTTAAATTTGTATATTAAACTTTAATTAATTTACAATGAATATTTCTTAGCAGTTTCAAATTCTACCACTAGAGGATGCCCTAACATAGTGACAGGCTGCAAAAACGTCACCATTTGGACTGTTGTAATATTGTTGGGGTTGTAATATTCTAATTCGGTCTCTTGCTTTACAGTTACGTTCCAAATGTTCCTCTTAACTGTCGGTACTATCTTTGACACTTTCACGTCATCCGCTTAGTTCACATGGTGCTGGTGGTGGTGGTGGTGGTGGGGGTCAACCCAATGCCTCTCCACAGGAGAATTTTCAGGCTCTGGGCTGATACACCCATGACAGGGTGCCAATCCATTACTATATATGCGCAATTTAGACTAGCAATTAAATCTAAGTAGTTTTTTTTTTTTTTTAATTGTGGAAGAAAACCGGAGAAAACCCAAATTTCTTTGGACGGTCTGTGGATTGGGGCTTCTGTAGTCCCCTGTTTTCCCTTGAGCACTAATTAGTCCACACAGTTTAAAAGATGAATGGATGAAGTGTTCTCAGTGGCCCAGATGGAAAAAGGTTATATATTATTTATGTGATAATGTTGCTTGTGGATGCTTACTGATAGATCCCCTGAGATATTTGCTCCTGCTAGAATGCCAGTGGCTGCGGGAAAGAAGATAGCGAAAACTGAAAAAAAGGTTTCTTCATCTCGGAAATCTGGACCCATGTTCTCCATCATGATGGCAGCTGGAAAAAAAATAATAAAGAGGTCATTTTTGCAGCCGATTCTTTAAACCCAAAAATAAGGTTGAATTGGGGTTGTGCCCTAATGAACCCCTCTGAGATCTGTATGACTGCTGAGTTATTCAGTATGTCGATTTTAATATTTCATTTGGAATGTATGAAAAAAAAGCACAAGTATTAATTTCCCCACCATTATAACCGAAGAATCCCTTCGCTTCTTTTGATTCCATGGAAATGAACGAGCCTACAAAGTAGTTGATGATTGCTGCCACAAGAATGATCAGCAGCACAATCTGAGCCTGGAACCAACAATCAAAACAAAAAACATTAAAGCAGATTAATATTTTGTTCGTCTCAGACCATAACATACTCTCAAATTATTCTTATATTTAAAGAAAAAAAGAAAAAGTAAAAAAGATTTTGGGCGCTGGGTAAATACACCCTGGACAGGGTGCCAATCCATTGCTGGGCACACACTCACACAGACACACACACTTTATAGGGGCAATTTGGAGCAGCCAATTCACCTTCAATCCATGTTTTTGGACTGTGGGAGGAAACCGGAGAACCTGGAGGAAACCCACCTATACAATTAAATCGGAGAACATGAAAACTCTGTTCTGCCCGTGTCTGTGTGGGTGTCCTCCGGGTTCTCCAGTTTCCTCCCACAGTCCATAAACATGTATCAAGTTAATTGAGTTCTCCAAATTGCCCCATATAGAGTGTGTATGTGTGAGTGAGTGTGTGCCCAGCGATGGATTGGCGCCATGTCCTGGGTCTATCTGCCCAGCGCCCGAAACTTTCTCCCCTGGATGTGCATGGGGAACCACCCCCCCCCTGCGACCCTAATATAGGATAAAGCGGAAGATAATGAATGAATGAATGAACATGCAAATTCCACCCACATCAGGATTCGAACCTGGATCCCCAGAGATGAAAAGTGTATGTGCTAATTACTACCCCACCGTGCCACCCCGCCTGATATAAGAAACAGGGGTTGCACGTAAATGTAAATACCATGGCACATGCTCAAGAGGTGTTGTCAAAGGATTGAATCAGTACAACTGTATCTGAGTGAAATCACATGTCCCACTCGCAAGGTGCAAAATTAAAAATGAATTAATTTTTAATAGAGACATTCATTCACTTTGGAATAGTTACACTGATTACTCGAATGCCTGGTTAGTTTAACATTGTTAAGTCTGTGATATAAGACTGCTAAGTTATAATAAGTTACTGTTGTCATAACAACAAAACACCCAGCTCACCATCAGTAAGGGGTGTGGTGTTCAATTAATAACAATCCCTAAACACCAACCCAGTGCTCATCACCCTGAGCATCCTATAGCAGTACAGCAGCCCATCAGCCTCACTGCAGCCCTAAGAACGATCCACCAGCTAAATATTACCTGCTCTGCACTGATCCTGAGGATTAAAAACTACAGGCTGAATTTAATTTTATGGCCATTCAGTTAATTTAAGCTGAAGTTTGAATAAAAACACGTTGCACATTTTATCGTATAGATTCAATTATAGTTTACGATTTGTGATATGGGCGGCACGCTGGCTTAGTGGTTTAGCATGTTCTCTTCTCAGCAGTAGGGATTCCCGGTTTGAATCCCCATCTGGCTGGAGTTTCCATGTTCTCCCCGTGTCTGCGTGGGTTTCCTCCGGGTTCTCCGGTTTCCTCCCACAGTCCAAAAACATGGATCAAGTCAATTGAGTTCTCCAAAATTGCCCCATATTGAGCGATAGATCAGTGTCCTGTCCTGGGTCTATCTGCCCAGCGCCCGAAACGTTCTCCCCTGGATAGGCATGGGGACCCCCCCCCCCCCGCGACCCTAATAGAGGATAAAGCTGGAGATAATGGATGGATGGATTTGTGATGTCATGTCACTGAGAAGCATGAAGATTGTCCTTACCTTTGCTTCCCATTCCATTCCCGCCATAGAAATCCCAAGCAGCAAGATGATAGTGAGGGTGCCAACTATTCGAATGTCATTGACCTGATCTGTGATCAGCGCATCTACACTCTGCCATAGAGAATAAACACAGAGTAAAACAACATGCAAGACACAACATTCACCCGTCCCTCAGATCCAAATCCATTACAGTTTTTATTATATTTCTTTACTCACATCGAGGAGTTCCACCACAGTTTCAGCAAAACCCACAACATACATGGCAACAGCAACCGCATTCGCAAAGGCAAAAATAAGGCCGATTGATCCACCAAATTCTGGACCCAAACTTCTGGATATCAGATAATATGCCCCACCTGTATATAAAAAAAATAATTAAAAAAATTCAATGTGTATATATTTGTCTTTAGTCACTGTATATTCAATAATTTAACGTTTATTAGGTGTTCTATGACCCCTCTCACCTCCTCGGACAAAACCATTGGTGGCTATCGCTGAAGTTGAAAGGCCGGTAATAGTCGTCACCAACACTGCCACTAATATGATACCACATGAGAGAGCTGTGAAAGGAGATATAAAATGATTTACACCATGCTATCTGTGGGCCAGTTGAATAATCAGTATAGATGTATAAAAACATAAGCTTTTATATAATAACCTATTCCCGCTTGACCAACGATCCATGACATACGGATGAAGAGCATCACTCCCCATATGTTTAACATACATCGTACCTGTTACGATCAGAAAACAACACCTCAAATACTGTAATAGTTAATAACTCATTTCAAATAAGTAAATAAAACATTTGTTATGTGGTAAATAAATGTTTTTACATCGATTTTCTGAATCACGAGGTTTAATAATCGTTATATTTCAGCATGTGAGCTACTGCACACCTACTGCAACACAGGACTAAAGGGTTTGGATCACTTTTTGTTTTATCTGTGGTGGATTTTTATGAAACCCTGTTTATTTCACGTGTTGTTTGTGATCCAAATCGCATACTAACCAGGACTCCCTTTATCCATCCAAATTTTACTGTGCCCCCTTTGGACTCAGATACATCCTTCTGCGCAGCCTCTTCAGCAGCAGCTGGCTCCTCTCCGTTTGCAAGGCCGTCCTCAAAAGGTTCCTGTGAGCGGGAAGATAAATCAGCTGTATGAACTGATAACACTGACACTGTCATTCTGGACATATACTGAGGATTATGGGTAATGTTGTGGACATCTCTTCATTCACCTAATACAACCCCTTTAAAATGTATCGGAACACCATAGCCATATAGGCTTGTTGTACACTAAAGACATCTTACAATTCTTTCATTCATCCATTATCTTCCGCTTTATCCTCTATTAGGGTCGCGGGGGGGGGGGGGGGGGTTCCCCATGCCCATCCAGGGGAGAGCGTCTCAGGCGCTGGGCAGATACACCCAGGACAGGGCGCCAATCCATCGCTGGGCACACACTCACACACACAGACACGCTTTATATAGGGCAATTTGGAGAACTCAATTGACTTGATCCATGTTTTTGGACTGTGGGAGGAAACTGGAAAACCCGGAGGAAACCCACGCGGACACGGGGAGAACATGGAAACTCCACCCAGATGGGGATTCGAACCGGGAATCCCTAGTGCTGAGAGGAGAACGTGCCAAACCACTAAGCCACCGTGCCGCTCACCTACAACCCTTTTAAAATGTATCGGAACACCAAAGCCATATTCTATAAGGCTTCTTGTAAACAGAGGACATTTTACAATCATTTATTAATTCATTCATTGTCTCCCGCTTATCCTCTATTAGGGTCGTGGTGGGGTTCCCCATGCCCATCCAGAGGAGAACGTCTCAGGCGCTGGGCAGATAGACCCAGGACAGGGCGCCAATCCATCGCTGGGCACACACTCACTCACACAGACACACTCTATATGGGGAAATTTTTTGAGAATTCAATTAACTTGATGGACTGTGGGAGGAAACCGGAGAACCCGGAGGAAACCCACGCAGACACGGGGAGAACATGAAAACTCCACCCAGATGGGGATTCGAACCGGGAATCCCTAGCGCTGAGAGGCGAACGTGCTAACCACTAAGCCACCGTGCCACCATTTTACAATCAAAAGATAAAAATAATTACTGTATAGTGTTTACAGTTTCTTCCTTGATTTATTTCTATTTGCATCAGATCGACGTATTTGAAGACGAGCAAACGTATTGGAACATGTGACTGACAGGCACAACATCTAAATTACCTTTAAAGACAATCCCGAATCCCTAGTCACATTTGAGCATTATTTAAAATGATGTGACAGAAGCAGCATCAGCTTTTCCTCGTTGTTTTTATTTTTGCTCTGTAGTCAGACTTGTGGTCTTTACTCTGCTTCAGGATCCATGGCTTGTTTGTAGATTTTTACTCTCTTAGATACCAGATTTATACTAATGCATAACATCCACTTTTATTGACTTTTGTGGGCGGCAAAGTGGCTTAGTGGTTTAGCATGTTCGCCTCTCAGCGCTGGGGATTCCCAGTTCGAATCCCTATCTGGGTGGAGTTTCCACGTTCTCCCCGTATCCATGTGGGTTTCCTCCGGGTTCTCCGGTTTCCTCCCACAGTTTAAAAACATGGATCAAGTCAATTGAGTTCTCCAAATTGCCCCATATAGAGTGTGTGTGTGTGTGTGTGAGTGTGTGCCCAGTGATAGGTTGGTGCCCTGTCCTGGGTGTATCTGCCCAGCGCCTGAAACGTTCTCCCCTGGATGGGCATGTTTTTGGACTGTGGGAGGAAACTAGAGAACCCGGAGGAAACCCATGGAACCCAGATGGAGATTCGAACCGGAAATCCCTTGTGCTGAGAGGCGAACGTGCTAACCACTAAGCCACCGTGCCGCCCTTCTGTTGTTTTATTTATAAAATAATGATGGCATCAGCTCAGAGCAAAGCATCCGGCACCTACAGTGATGTTTTGTCGCCCCCTTGTGGGAAGGCGCAGAGCCGAGGATGGAAACCACTGCACAAAACAAAATTATTTCTTAGAAAAACATCCACTTTGACACTGACACAACGTGCAAACTCCACATGGAGTGGAGAATCAAAGCCAGGGCAAATCAGCTAACCTGGTGACATGGTTCTCCAGAAACAGATCCGTGTCTCTTCAAGAAAGCACAGAACACAGTGGACCATTGACAGAGGAATGTGCTGTAACATAGAGTCACTGTTTGCACGCTTGTCTTCTATGTTTCAGTCAAGTGTCCATGGATCAGCACACACTGGGTTTGGTGAGAATGGCCTTTGTCTATGTGAAGTGTGTGGGTAAGGTCTCTGACATCACAGGTCTGTTCAAGTCAGATCAGATGTATGATAAACAAATGGACACAAAGAACTATAAGCAATTCAAAGTCTAGCTTATAATGTAAAATAAATACTGTATGGATTTGACAGCAGATGTCTTAAAGCAAACTTTTATTCATTATTTAGAGAGAGGGCGGCACGGTGGCTTAGTGGTTAGCAGGTTCGCCTCTCAGCTCTAGAGATTCCCGGTTCGAATCCCCATCTGGGTGGAGTTTCCATGTTCTCCCCGTGTCTGCGTGGGTTTCCTCCGGGTTCTCCGGTTTCCTCCCACAGTCCAAAAACATGGATCAAGTCAATTGAATTCTCAAAATTGACCCATATAGAGTGTGTTTGTGTGAGTGAGTGTGTGCCCAGCAATGGATTGGCGCTCTGTCCTGGGTCTATCTGCCCAGCGCCCGAAACATTCTTCCCTGGATGGGCATGGGGAACCCCACCGCGACCCTAATAGAGGATAAGCGGAGATAATGAATGAATGAATGAATTTAGAGAGAGGCCTACCTTCTCTGGCATAAAGGAATAAATATTCTGATCCATATATACTATTCCCATTCCCTAACTTTATCCACTCATACTCTCAGAGATAAAGCCTCTGGTAATAACAAACAATTGAAACTATACTCTGCAGCACGTTCTCCATGTTTCGTTCATTAAGCTAAAAAGTCCATGTTACATTTGACAATGATAACAAATTAATTCCGGCCCAGATCTGACTTACTTGCTGTATAGATTGATTGCACTTACAGGCAGAATGCTCATGGCCTTAAACTCATCAGATTAGAGCCAAACATCAGCAAAAAGTGACTCCCGTGTAGGTAACACTGCCTGATCTTTACCAGATATGTTTTTGGAACATATAAACCACATGGGCTTTTTTTTTTATCTATAGGTCACCACTGGCTCACATGCAGTTTGCAGTGGGCCTCTATACATATGCTAAATGTCTGCCAACCGGGACCATATATGTTTTGGGACATGAGTTTTGGGACATGCAGTTTCCATAAGCTATCTGGGCATGTAGTTAAAATACATTGCAATTTACATTGCAACTTTAAAGTTAATGATTCTGTTCTCTTCCAAATTATCCCACAGCCCATTAGATTTATTTACAATTATGCATTTTATTCTGCAGTCACTATTTATTCACTGAATACAACACATGGTGGAAAAAACCTTTAATGTGGCATGAACCAAATTGAAAAAAGTTAAACATTAATAATTATAAGTGTGTATATATATATATTCAAAAACATGGATCAAGTCAATTGAGTTCTCCAAATTGCCCCATGTAGAGTGTGTTTGTGTGCGTGTCTGTGTGTGATGGGCAATGGATTGGCGCCCTGTCCTGGGTGTCCTGGGTGCAGATGCCCAGCGCCCGAAACGTTCTCTCCTGGATGGGCATGGGGAACCTCCCCCCACGACCCTAATATAGGATAAAGTGGAAGATAATGGATTGATGGATTCTGCAGTAACTATTTATTCACTGAAAACAACAAAACCCGTAATGTGGCCTGAACCAAATTGAAAAAAAGTCAAATAGAAGAATCGTTGTTAAAACTTTTAGCTTAATTTAGTTACTTTAATATTTTATATTGATACATATAAAGACTTTACAGTATGCAGATTTGTACATCAGTTTACAAATCTGTATAAATCAGTTACCCAAAACTGTATAAATAAAGCCTCCAATTTTGAAACTTACGTCCAGAAAGTGAAATTGGTGTCAGTTAGTTTAGGATGCTTACTCTGTCGAGTTCATCGTGAAGTTCAGAAAGTGATGGCCGGACAAGTTTCTCCCCGAGAGGAGCTTCGGTCTGCCTGTAGAAGTCGATGTTCGGCACGGCGTCGATCGTGTTGTGGCCGAAGGTTCGAAGGTAATAGGTGCTGGAGTGCGTGTCTGAGAAATGGCTGAGGCCGCCGGTGGAGGAGTGCAGGCTCGCCTCGCTGCGCACCGTGTCCCCATCGAACGCGCCGTCTCCAGCCCGGTCCCCACCCGCACTGGACGGGTCCAAGAAGTTGACGGCTCGGAGGCGACTTCTGGAGTCTTCGGCCGCAGAGCTCTCACTCGCGGCTCGACTCGGTCTGGATGATGGGGGGGTCTTTTGCGCGCCGCTCGCAGCCGCAGCCGCCGCCGCCGCCGCCTCGGCCACTCGATCCACCTGAAAGCGACTGGTTCCTGAGGTTTTAAGAGTGGGCTTCTGACTGCCCGGGGGGGATGAGGTCGGACCCGACATGCTGAAGCAACCCTGTCTGATTCAGCGCTCTGTGGGTGCCGGAGCTGCAGCGCGCACACGGGGACGAGCTACCCAGCGCGCATCCAGCTGAGAAAGACGCACGACAGAAACTCGTGACTGGTAGCTGTTACAGACAGGGGGGAGTTCAGACTGCACCAGAGCCTGGGACTGCTTCTTCCAAACCATAAGACCTTTAATGCATTAGTAACACAACTTCAGCTGCTTTCTATTTTAAATGCAAACTATTAAAATCGTGATATTTCCTCGAATATTCTGAAATAAAGTAAAATAAATGCACAAAACAGAACTCACAGAAGTTTAGGATTTTTGCCACTTTAAAGCATTGACTCTATTCTGCTTTAATAATTTTTTTTGGCAGTACTGCTGGCTGCTTGAGTCAATTTTACAAATACCAAAACAGATGCTTTATGGGAACTTTCTTTTACAATTCGCTTATAGAACTCAGAATTGATATTCTACATATGAACTGGTGGAGATACAGCAAGCTGGACACTCACACTGGCAAACTGCATGTGAGGCAAGGTGGCCCTGATATAATATTAAAGTGGCCCACATGTCCTAAATCCCATCTGGTTCTGGTTTGGCAGACATGTGGCAGTGAAACCAGGAGTGGTGTGTTGGTCAACTGATTGTCCACAATTTACGGTTAGGTGTTTGAGTTTTACGGGCGGCACGGTGGCTTAGTGGTTTAGCACGTTCGCCTCTCAGCGCTAGGGATTCCTGGTTCGAATCCCAATCTGGATGGAGTTTGCATGTTCTCCCCTTGTCCGTGTGGGTTTCCACCGGGTTCTCTGGTTTCAAAAACATGGACCATGTCAATTAAGTTCACCAAAATGCCCCATATAGTGTGTGTTTGTGTGAGTGAGGGTGTGCCCAGCGATGGATTGGCACCCTGTGCTGGGTGTATCTGCATAGTTTACTATGCATATCTGTAAAGCTACAAAAAACAGTTAGAGCCTTTGACTCACAGCAAGAGGGTCCTATAGGTTCAATTACTGGGATTCTGGTCTGGATCCTTTCTTGATTGGGTTTGCATGTTCTCCCCATGTCTGTGTGGGTTTATCTGGGAGCTTTGCATTCCCACCACAACCTATACACATTCAGTTTATAACTTGGTCTTTTTTTGTGAAAAAATGGATTTAATTGTATTTTTTTTTTCTATAACATTCTTGCACATTTTGCAAAACATTAAAGGTCCACCAAGGACTTTTGCATATTTTAGTCATTGTACGTCAAAAGAAAACAATTGTTTTTTGTACGCTGTGAAGACAATGAGGATCCATTGTTACAGAACACAAATGCCCCTTTCACCGTCCGACCCGCCGCAATTCAGAACCCAGAAGGATCCTTAACACAGACAACACACGTCATGATTATGACATTAAACGATTGTTCGGTGATAAATGGTCGGAGTCATGAGGCCGGTTCAGAATGGAGGAGTTGAAAGCAATGTCATCATTTAAACATATTTATATCATTCACAGAAATGTTGATCGTGTGACCGACTCCTATGATGATCATATAAAAATCAGTTATCGATTCCAATTTTACAAACATGAATTCATTCACTAAAAGCTGACAGTTCAGTTCAGATCAAAACAAACTGAAGGTAAACTGCAGAGGTTCACCTGCAGGTTTCTGAATGAACGTTTGTCAATCTGTTGTTTTAATTAATGTTTACTGAGTTTCTTCCAGGATTCTCTGAAGGCTCCTGTGAATCTGCAACACAAACCAACAGCATGTTGTTTATTCTTTAAATCCGCTGTGTTAACGTTTATCCACACTTTAAGATGTTAAGTTGATGCATATCATGAAAGCTCAGGTTTAAATATATTCTGTAGTCTTTACCTTTTCCAGCTTTATAATTGTCGTAGACAAAGCAGAATACATACTGTAGGAGTAAATATGATCACTGCCATCTCTGAAAAGTGAAGTCAGTGTTAGTCAAAGTGAATAAAATCACAGCATCATTTAATTTCCTTTCCTATACATACATATATATATATGCATTCATTCATTCATTCATTCATTCATTATCTAATGCTTTATCCTCTATTAGGGTTGCAGGGAGGTTTCCCATGCCCATCCAGGGGAGAACGTTTCAGGCGCTGGGCAGATACACCCAGGACAGGACGCCAATCCATCGCTGGGCACACACTTACTCACACACACACACTCTATATGGGACAATTTGGAGAACTCAATTGACTTGATCCATGTTTTTGGACTGTGGGAGGAAACCGGAAAACCCGGAGAAAACCCACATGGACACGGGGAGGACATGGAAACTCCACCCAGATTGGGATTTGAACTGGGAATCCCTATTGTGAGAGGAGAACATGCCAACCACTATATATATATATATATATATATATATATATATATATATATATATAGTGGTTGGTATGTTCTCCTCTCACAATAGGGATATACAATGTACATACATATAAAACATATAAATTTATACATATAAAATGTATTATTATTATTTTTTTTTTACCTTTTATGTGATAATTCTTTTAAAGAGTCCAGAGACATCATCCTCTGTTCCAGTGCCATTATCTTGAAAGCCATGTAACATGTGGACAAGGTTAAAATACAGACCCTTTAATAAAAAAAATAATAATAACATGAATCAAATGAACTGATTCATTCTAAATGAGAGTGTGGCACAGAAAACATTTACTCACAAAACTAAATACAGCATCAGCAGGAAGTTTAGAGAAACTGGTCTCAGTGGCTTTATGTCAGAAACGTTCCATCTACGTTCTAAAAAAGAGAAAAAACACTTTTCAGCAAATAATTCAGTTTCAACAAATGCCATTGATGATTGTATTCATTCATTCATTCATTATCTCCCGCTTATCCTCTATTAGGGTCGCGGTGGGGTTCCCCATGCCCATCCAGGTGGGAACGTCTCGGGTGCTGGGCAGATAGACCCAGGACAGGGCACCAATCCATCGCTGGGCACACACTCACTCACACAGACACACTCTATATGGGGCAATTTTGAGAATTCAATTAACTTGATCCATGTTTTTGGACTGTGGGAGGAAACCGGAGAACCCGGAGGAAACCCACGCAGACACGGGGAGAACATGGAAACTCCACCCAGATGGGGATTCGAACCGGGAATCCCTAGCGCTGAGAAGCGAACGTGCTGACCACTAAGCCACCGTGCCGCCTCCATGATTGTATTCATAATAATTAAAATGTAAAAAAAAACATGAACAGTTAATAAGCCTGCAGTTTGATGTAAATCAGTGCAGGATGGGATTAAAAACAGAACTGTCATTATTATAAATAAATCATTAAATAGACAAATAAATAATTGCATGAATAAATAAATACATTAATGGGTTAAATAAATGCCTAAATAAAAATCAACATAATGAAATTAATTTTTTAATCAATAATTGTATGAAAAAATAAAGACAACCAATTAAACCCATTATTTACTTTAAAATATTTATAGAAAAAATATTATAAATAGATAAATATATAGATAATAATTAGTTAAATTGATTAATTTGTTAATAAAAAAAAAAACGTAAGAAATGATACAAAATAAAAACATATACAATTTCTAGATAAACAATCAAATACGCATTTTTGATGTAAAAAATACACATTTTTTAATTCTTTATTAATTTCTTAATTGATTGTATTCTATTTTTATTCTATTTTACATTTCAATGGGTAAATATCAAATGCATTTATTATTATTTAATTATTATGGTTATAAATATCCATTATAATTATAGTGTTATCATTATGGTCTAAATGTTTTCATTTCGTTGTTAAACCAATATTTAAATTTTTTTTAATTGGTGCTTTTGGATTATTCATGTGTTAATCTGAGCTGGCAGTAAATAATAAATAAATGATACTGATTTGTAATTATTTTAAAGGGTCTTTTTTTAAAGATTAAATTACAAGATGTCTAAGAAGATGACAATTATATTTTAGGATTTATAGAAATGAACCCACCGGGGATGGTTTTACATTCAGGAGAGTCTGAGCTGCTGCTGTCCACGGATGCTTGTCTGCTTTGAATGATCTGATCATCCACTGCTGACGAATCAACTGAGAAACTCTGAACCAGGAACCAAGAACCAAGAAAGGGTTATAAGACATGTGACAGGGTGCATTTCGGAAACATCACACTCACCATGTGAAGTGGGGAAGATGTCATTCTGTAGTTTCTGTGTGTTGTTGAGAGGTTTTTCGCTACACAGCTCTCCTGCAATCGAGTCAGTACATGTGATCAGATCAGTACATGAGTCAGTACATGTGATCAGATCAATACATTTCAACATAGACTTTCACCTCAGTTTGAAAAATCATTAATATACTGCACTGATTTGACAACTTACAGCTAAATGCCAGCAGACTGACATCAGCACCTTGTACGTCGTGTCCCGGGACAGGAACGACACAAAGACATACTGAAAAAAATCAGCAACATCTGGATTACAAAAGATTTCACTTCCTTCGTCGTTAAAAACTCCTGGGACTCGACTCGTACCTTCTCCTGCAGTGTGGCAATAATCATTGCATTTGGTACCAACATGGCAGTTTTGGTTTTCTTTATAATTGTTACAGACGTGACAGGAATGGATATCTGGAAATAAGGCAAACAAAACATGTCACATGGATTCAAGAAGTTAAATGATTCATCCATCCATCCATTATCTTCCACTTTATCCTATATTAGGGTTGCAGGCGGGGGGGGGGTTCCCCATGCCCATCCAGGGGAGAACATTTCGGGCGCTGGGCAGATACATCCAGGACAGGATGCCAATCTATCACTGGGCATACTCACACGCACACACACACTCTATATGGGGCAATTTGAAGAACCCAATTGACTTGATCCATGTTTTTAGACTGTGGGAGGATACCGGAGAACCCGGAAACACACACGGACACGGGGAGAACATGGAAAGTCCACCGAGATGGGGATTCGAACCGGGAATCCCTAGTGCTGAGAGGAGAACGTGCTAACCACTAAGCCACCCTCTAAATGATTCATAATTCTTGAATAATTCTACATCACAGTTCTTCATCTCGTCCTGTCCTTAGCATCCTCCTCCCTCACCGCATCCATAAACCTCCTCTTTGGCCTTCCTCTCCTTCCCTGTCTGGAAGCACGGTCTTCAGCATCCCTCCTTTGCACATGTCTAAACCACCTCATCCCCATCTCAGCTTGCTTCTCCAAAACATTCTACCTATAGAATCAGAGCATCTTCCCCTCTCTTCTGCAGCTTCCTCCTCAGACAACATACAGACGGGTCAATTCTGGCTGATGTATGACTTTGCTGCTCTGCTGTCAGCACCGGCAAACTGCATGTCAACACTAGCCCTCATATGAGAATATTTATTTGACCCACTTGTCCCAAAACACATCTGGTAGATGCTTACTGGGCATGTGAGCCAATACTGACTGATTTATTGCCCCAATCATATGTGGCCCACATCAACCAAGAGGGGTCCACCCATGAGCAGACAACCCATCCTGCAAGTGAACCAGGCTCGTAAGCTTCATGAGCAGATACCTGATGTGATTGTTTCTCCCTCAGCAGTACATCCTACCTTGGTGTCTTTACCAAAGACTTTGGAATGAAAGCAAATCCAGTTGTCAGATACAAAAAGACGTCCCTGATACAAAATGTCTTTTTGCAGAGCACATGTGTAACCTGTGGACCAATCACAACCATGAGCTTCAGAACAGTTCAGTTTAATAACAGGACGAATCAGGAATCAGTAGCACTGCATACTCACTCTGCTTCAGCTGCTCACTCTCAAGGACCTCTTTGAAAATTTTGTGATACTGAGAATTTGTCCGAGGAAACTGAAATAAATCCAAACAATAATAAGCATTAACCAGATGAACTGGGCGGGGCTTCCGAAACACTATAAATTGATTGGTCAGCATTACTTGTGAAAGAATAAAACCTTTTCATTTGAACCGATTCGAAGCTTTTTATTCTATTCTATGTACAGTCATATGCAAAAGTTTGGGCACCCCTATTAATCTTAATCATTTTTAGTTCTAAATATTTGGGTGTTTGCAACAGCCATTTCAGTTTGATATATCAAAAAGTAGTTAGGAGTATTCAAATCAATAAAATGATCAATTTTGCACCTGTCAAATTTTGGTTTAATGCATATTGCACATTTTCTGTTAGTACAATAAACCTAATTTTAATCCTGAAATATTACTGTGTCCATCAGTTATTATATATATCAAACTGAAATGGCTGTGGCAAACACCCAAATATTTACAACTAAAAATGATTAAGATTAATAGGGGTGCACCAACTTTTGCATATGACTGTATATTATATTTTTATATCTATATATTACTATTATTTTATTTAAAAATGTAATAAGCACTAGATTTACTGACAACAAATGTTTAGCAGTCATTTTGAGACACACATTACATTATTTTGCAAATGCTTTTAATTTAAAGTGTCCCAACTTAATGGCAAAGCACAGAGTCCCCATAATACCACTGAGGGTAAGGGCTCCTGCTTGTTTTACCAGCAGAGATTCAAAGGTGGAGGGAGTCACCACCTCTCTATTGAAAGTTTCTTTGTATTTCCGGAGATTAAAGATGATTTCATAATCCAACATAACATAAGACCCTACATTATCAGAAAACCCAATGCAGATACACAGTGTTCTATAAAGAGCATCAGAAACAGCTTGAAAATGGCGTAAACTTTCATCAATAATGTTGTTTTTTATTATAAAGTCAATACAACCTACAGAGGAGGAGTACGGAGGCTTCTTCCTTTCAGTTTTGGACTCGGTGTCACTCTGCATGTGTGACAATAAAGAGGGATCGAAGGTTTTGGACCTGTGAAAAAAATCACATTATCCATGTTTTATTAGTGTAATAGTAGAAATACTTACTGAAATAAGAAAATCAGACTTTGACCTAATTAGAGGGGATTTTTGTTCCTTTTCTAAGATTTCACATTTCGTGTCCATTGAAACAGGACGCTCCAAGTTATGATGTCTTGATCCCTCTATATGTCTAGTATCTGAACTGGGACTGTATGAACACAAAGACATTAGAACAGACCATTTCGTTAGATGTTGGGGTGGTGGGGAAGGGGTATGTACAGAAAATAATACATTTGAAGTCAGCAAAACAACAAAACTCTGCGTGATGGTGTTTATAGATGCAAACTTTAGTTTAACAACGGCTTTATACATAGGCCTAAATAGTTCCTATAAGGTCAATAGACAATGATATATAAACTACATATATAGATGAAATAGGTCATTTGGAATAGATTATATGGATAAAATACATAATACAGATTTGATTAATTGGATATTTGTGTTAGAAAGATTATATAGATTGGATAGATTGATTTTATAAATTTATAACTTGATTAACTTTACGGGGCGGCACAGTGGCTTAGTGGTTTAGCAGGTTCTCCTCTCAGCACTAGGGATTCCCGGTTCGAATCCCCATCTGGGTGGAGTTTGCATGTTCTCCCCGTGTCCGCGTGGGTTTCCTCCGGGTTCTCCGGTTTCCTCCCACAGTTCAAAAACATGGATGAAGTCAATTGAATTCTCAAAAAATAAAATAAACACAAGGACAAACAGGATGAAAGGCTTTGGCTGACTGTACAGATGATTATTACATATAACATTCACTGTTATTTCTTTAACAAGTCATTTTTTTCAATATTGGACTCACCTTGGAAACATCTGCTCAGTTTGTTGATGAGAGGAAACAGCCGCATTATTCATGTTTTGAAGGATCGGCGTCAATCAGATGAAACAGAACAGTCTATTAAACGTCTGAAATGCCCGAGTGGATGGATCGCTGACCCAGAGGAGCTCAGTTAATAAGTGATTTCAGCTAAACCTACAAAAACAGAGCGACGGCGTCTGTGGGTCAAGGTTAGAGTTCAGCAAATAAGACTTTGGATTTATTTATTCACGCGGGTTTACAGTTTTGTTTCTGTATTAGTTGTTGGTGCACGTCTGTCCGGTCTGTCTCAGTCTCCCGTGCTGGATTAATGATGAAGTTAAGATCTGTGTGTTGTCTTTATTTAATAAATAAAATGATTCAGGCGGCACGGTGGCTTAGTGGTTAGCACGTTCGCCTCTCAGCGCTAGGGATTCCCGGTTCGAATCCCCATCTGGGTGGAGTTTCCATGTTCTCCCCGTGTCTGCGTGGGTTTCCTCCGGGTTCTCCGGTTTCCTCCCACAGTCCAAAAACATGGATCAAGTTAATTGAATTCTCAAAATTGCCCAATTTAGAGTGTGTATGTGTGAGTGAGTGTGTGCCCTGCGATGGATTGGCGCCCTGTCCTGGGTCTATCTGCCCAGCGCCCGAGACGTTCTCCCCTGGATGGGCATGGGGAACCCCACCGCGACCCTAATAGAGGATAAGCGGAAGATAATGAATGAATGAATGAATGAAAAATGATTCAGCTTCTAATTACGACATACTGTACACTAATCTCATTATTTATTATCTACCATCACGTCATAATTCAGGGGTTGTACCAGGTTCAAACGAAAACATTGACCACAGAACATGATGGAGGAGATCATTGGAAAGAAAAGCTGTTTATTTCTTTTTGTCACAGAAAGTCCTGAGTACCAAACACGGGTATAATGAGTTCTGTTAATGGATCTCTCCAAACGTAGAAAGGGGCTACATTTATTTTACGTTTTTGGACGTTTTTTTGTTTTTATTAGTAGGCATCACCAGGTAACTGGCTAGTTTGCACATAATCAAAATGATCATGAAGGAAAGGCACATCCATAAACTCTGAAATATCAGGTGGAGTCGCTGCCAAGGAAACAGAATGAGACGTGGTGCTCTGATCGTCTCCGTCTAAGGACACTTGATTCTCTGTGAAGAACTTCTGAGTCACCTGATAGTTTTCCGAAAAGTCTTCCATCTTAAGCACATTCACCGCAGCCTGCGTCGGGAAAACAACATATAAGTGCACTGAAGACTGCGAGTTGTTCTGTACTTAAACTGTACCATTGCGCACAAGCATCACGGTTTGGCATGTTCTCTTTAACAGACCCGAGAAGATTAAATCACCATGTGGACAAAGGTATTAGGACACATCCCTTAATAACTGAATTCTGGTGTTTCATCTGGTGCTGTTGACACAGGTGTATAAACTTAAACACGTATTTTGGACAATCTCATGATTGTGAGAACACTTTGGGGAAGGCCCTTGTTAGCTCCAGTGCTATAGCACAGACACCGGTGAGTTTGGGTGAGGCATGATCTTAACATCCAACACCTTTGGGATGAACTAGAATAGAGATTATGAGCATGACATCTGACCTCGTAAGTGTTCTGGTGGGTATCATGTTTAGGGGTCCCATTACTTTTGTCCATATGTATATGCTTAGTTACATTTAAATACCTTAACAAAAGGATTTAGAGGCCAGTGTCCAATGCCACTGTGTCCTGGATTAGCAATGTTGGGTAAGACATGGTCCTTATACCTGTGAGACACAATGACAGAACGTTCACTGATAGAACCAGTGCAGCGAAATACTGTACAGAACGGAACGTACAGCGTTCGGGTCACAACTGCAAACATTCCAAATGCCAGGAGCAGAAGCACAGCTGGCAGAGCCGCTTTAATGATCTCCTCATGATCTGAAAGAAAACCAATAAATATAGATGAGGATTAAATTGTTATTCCGATAATCTGTAATGATTTGGTACATTATTAAATTTATTTTCGTGCTCACCATGACGAGGCGTTGTACATTCAATGTGGGCCCTGGACCAGTTACCAAATTTAGTCTCTACATAAATATACACCGAATATCTGATGTTCCTTTGGAGGTTGTGGAATGAATGTTGCGACTGAGCTGGAGAGATCGGCAGTGCTGAACAAAGGGGGGGGGGGCAGATTTTAATAGGGGTCAGTAGGATTAAATATGACATCACAGGAGGTTTTAAATGAGTGATAAGAGGAGACTCACATCGCGTGTCACGGACAGATTTTAAAACCAGTCTGTACAGGAGGACGTTGGGGGTCGGGACAGTTTCCTGCCACAGCCATTCAACTGACAGTGAAGATTTCTTAACATTTACAAGTCGCAGATGAACAGCCTCTAAAAACGCTATAAAAATACACCAAAATGTATATAAAATCACCGACCACTTTAACTTGTTTCTGCACATATAGCTTCACTCATATATACACACTTTGTGTGTGTATATATATATATATATATATATATATTCATTCATTCATTATCTTCTGCTTATCCTCTATTAGGGTCGTGGTGGGGTTCCCCATGCCCATCCAGGGGAGAACGTCTCGGGCGCTGGGCAGATAGACCCAGGACAGGGCGCCAATCCATCGCTGGGCACACACTCACTCACACAGACACACTCTAAATTGGGCAATTTTGAGAATTCAATTAACTTGATCCATGTTTTTGGACTGTGGGAGGAAAC
>JAFMOD010000065.1:706739-723257 GCA_019802435.1 Corydoras maculifer | reverse complement strand
ATATATATATATATACGCACTTATTACATATACGCACTTAGGAATTCTACAATTATAGAGTGTATTTCATCTGTTTCTCTATGTACTTTTTTTAGCCTCTATCTTGACCCCAAACCTGGTGTCACTGCGGTGCTGAGAGTGTGTTGTGATGGTGAGTGGATCACACATGACCTTAATGCCAGTGTGACTCAAATGCATATATTCATCCTGGATTCTGTTTAGATAATTGTCCTACGAAAAGCATCTTTAAAAGCACCAAACAGTTGGAAGCCAAGGGGCCTCTGGCCAACCCTGTTTGGTGAAGTGTATTTGGACAGTTCTTTGCAGCTCTGCCATCTAGTGGAATTACCAGAAACTACATACACATATGGGAGAGACGTCACATCTGAAGAATTTAAAAGCTATCTTTGTTGATGAAAGCGAGTGAGTTGTGCGTGGTAACTTAGGATGTGGGGATATCATTTTAAAGGTTGGGATTCAAATCTCCAGTCCACTGAAGTTACCCATGTGGTGACTTAACCTTAATTGCTCCAATGATGCTGTATAATGGCTGTATATCCAAACCCAAACCAAGTTGAGAACTTTTTAGGTCCCTTTAAAGTTTGAACTTGTAAGTTTGCTCAAAACTCTATGAAATAAGTGATCTAATATGCATGGAAACAAGAGGATGTACCTAATAAAGTGGCATGTGATTATATATTTATAAACATATGTAAATAGTCTCAATGGGTATAAGTCTATGTATTTTTTGAATGTGTTTATTTGAACCAATGCCAGATAAGGACCAATCACTAAACTGTAAGTAAGTCACATGGTGACAAAACAATAAGTACTTTCACAGCATTATATCTATAAAAAATATATATAATATTTATATTCATTCATTCATTCATTATCTTCCGCTTATCCTCTATTAGGGTCGCGGTGGGGTTCCCCATGCCCATCCAGGGGAGAACGTCTCGGGTGCTGGGCAGATAGACCCAGGACAGGGCGCCAATCCATCGCTGGGATTATATTTTTATATTATTATTATAATATATTTAAACGTTAGAATTCAGCATTGTAATATGTTATCAGTTAATTTATAGACTGACTCACTTCCATGTTCTAGGCTGGCCCGGATTGACGTGGGGGGTCCACAGAGTGTGTGAGACACGGGATACACACTGATGCTGTAAGTCTTCCGAGCTTCGATGTGGCCTGTTGCATTGTTTTCACATTCGTTAGAACTTCATCAGTTCCATTCTTTAATCATTAAACATTAGTATGAATAAAATAATGTAATGTAATTTATTAAATATGAAACGTACCCGTCAGTGCAGTTGAAAACGTCGAGCCGTTCACTCTTTTCCACTGTGCTACTACTGTGCTGTTCAGCTCAAACCACTCGATCGCAAACTCGCTCACGTTCACACACGGCATCTTCCAATGAATTCTCAACAAACGAGAGTCACTCACGACCCAGAGTGCTTTAACTGAGGGCAAATCTGATGGCAATAATAAAGGTTATAATAAATAATAAGGGCGGCACGGTGGCATAGTGGTTGGCACGTTCGCCTCTCAGCGCTAGGGATTCCCGGTTCGATATCCCATCTGGGTGGAGTTTCCATGTTCTCCCCGTGTTTTGCGTGGGTTTCCTCCGGGTTCTCCGGTTTCCTCCCACAGTCTAAAAACATGGATCAAGTTAATTAAGTTTTCCAAATTGCCCCATATGGAGTGTGTCTGTGTGAGTGAGTGTGTGTCCAGCGATAGATTGGCGCCCTGTCCTGGGTCTATCTGCCCAGCGCCCGAAACGTTCTCCCCTGGATGGGCATGGGGAACCCCCTCACGACCCTAATAGAGGATAAAGCGGAAAATAATGAATGAATGAATGAATGAATAAATAATAAATAATAAATGAATAAAAAAAAGATTTATTCTTAATTCTGTGTATAGTCTAGATTTCTGTCTTGTTACAGTTTCTGTGGCTTCATTTTGATGATTACAGTCTGCAGTCAAAGTTTCTAAACTTTGTTCACCAATTCTTAGGATTCTCAGGACAGGGATAATATAGGTAGTGGATGATTTGCACCTGATGGTGGTGCAATAGTGCGTGTTGCTGGTATGAGTGGATCACACAAAGCAGTGTTTCGAAACACAATAATGTCGTTGACTATGAATAATTATTCTTAGTCAATAGATTATTTGACAGATTATAATTCTTAGATTATAATCTATCAAACCAAAAAAGTTGCCATCAGCATCTTAATGTTCTGACAACAAATAAAGGGAAGACTAACACTAGATGTCTTTGATTTCATATCCACAAGGTGGCGCAAGGAGGTTAATGTGTTTAAGAGTGTACGGATCTCTTTGCTGTGGCGCCTCCTAATGGCAACAAGCCGAAGGTAGAACATTTTACATTTAGACAGAACATTGTCCTTTACATTTGGGAGGCATCAAACTCACTTTGATGAACTCCAGTGTTTATCCAGAGCTTGTACGCAGGAGATGAACCAGCTCCGTTATACGCCATCACCGTTACATTATAGCCCTGAGCTGTCACCATTAACACAGACTTCTGATCAGCAGTTTTAATTACACCCTCAGAACTCTGATGTCCAACTGGAGAATAGGACACTACATATCCTTTAATGACTCCTCGAGATTCATCCATGCTCAGAGCCTGTGGAGCAGGGCAGGAAGGTGTATTCAGACATGTACTCGAGTATAATATTGAGTTACAGTCAACAACTTGAGACCTGATAGACAGGAATATTACATTTTGAGCTTACCCTCCAGATAAGTACCAGCTTTAAAAACCCAGAGATGTCATTGGAAGGCTCAACATAGTAGCTGACAAAAGGTGAAGTAGTGGGAACTACAATACAAAACAACAAGTTTGCAAATTGTACAATCAGGGGGTAACTGGAGTACCTGTAAAAAAAACATTTAGACACAGGGAGGACATGCAGACTCCACAAATAAAGGACCTTTGCCCCAAAAGGGCTCCAACTCCTGGATCATTAAGGATCCACTAACCCATGATTAACTAACTGTTGTACCACCATATACTTAAAACACATTATTAATTAATCCTAATCAATGACTTAAGTTCTTAACACAGTTTTGGAATTTTATCGTCCACTCACCTCCATCTGATGTCATTGCTCGTGTCTCGCTACTCCAGTCACTCCACAGCCCGTAATCCCCAATGCAGGCAACTGCAACACTGTAGTGACTGTAAGGCTGCAGTCCACCAATAACATACCAAACCGAAAAATCACTTTCTTCATGAAGAATCACTGAATCCTAAAAAATAAAAGGGGCATAAACATAAGCGTTTCTGTCTCTGACTTTACCCCTGCAGGGTGAAGCAGTAAGGGGGACGAGCAGAGTGAATGGAAAGTGTTTAAAAACACCACCAGTCTGATCTAATCATACAAGCACCACCATGTGAGTATTAAAAAAATGATCCTCCACCCAAATAACACCTGCTCTGTGATCATTACAGAAGTACAAGCAAATCAGATGATTACTTATTTATTTCTGTAGAACTACAAAATGCATCCATATAGTAAGTGGAGCGGCACGGTGGCTTAGTGGTTTGGCACGTTCGCCTCTCAGTACCAGGGATTCCCGGTTCGAATCCCCATCTGGGTGGAGTTTCCATGTTCTCCCCGTGTCTGCGTGGGTTTCCTCCGGGTTCTCCGGTTTCCTCCCACAGTCCAAAAACATGGAACAAGTCAATTGAGTTCTCAAAATTGCCCCATATAAAGTGTGTCTGTGTGAGTGAGTGTGTGCCCAGTAATAGATTGGCGCCCTGTCCTGGGTGTATCTGCCCAGCGCCCAAAACGTTCTCCCCTGGATGGGCATGGGGAACCCCCCAGCGACCCTAATAGAGGATAAAGCGGAAGATAATGAATGAATGAATGAATAATGAGTGGAGCTGATACAATAGATATGTCACCATGTTAATTATATATAAAAATATTATCTATTTCAACATCAATAGTATAAATTAATTCACGCCCTTTTAATCAGTCTCTATTTAAGTAATACATCATGTAAATACCACAATCCACTGCTCTTCCTCAGAGTTCCTGTAACGGACTTGACATTTAGAGACGGTCCACTGACTCCTGTTCCACGTCACGTTTAAAGTTGTGTTCGCCGCATCGACTGATGTGATATTAGGACGTGGTGCTTGAGCTGAAATACAGTAATAGATGCCACTCTGTGCCTTCACAAAGAGAGTATTATTAGCATGACCCACAAGAGTGTGATACACACACATACTCCATATGGACAGAAGTATAGGGACATGCACACACATTGCACCCATGGGAACTTTGATAACGTCCCATTCTAGGTTCCTCACTTTCTGATTGGCTTTCTACGAGATGTTGGAGTGTGTCTGCGACACATTCATGCAGAAGAGTATTAGTAAGGTCAGGCACGAATGAGGACCTGACTCATGATCTCCATTCAGGGTTTGCAGTCGGTCAAACTCACCCAAGAAGTGGACGTACTGTATCTGTCCAAAATTCATAGCAAATGGCTTGATTTATTAGGAGATGTGTCCAAATACATTTGTCCATAGAGTGTACATTATCTCCATCTGGTTATGACATAAAAAAACCTACTTATGGCTTCTATGGACACCAGGAGGACTTCTGAGTGGACTTCTATTTGGTTGGAATGGTCTTTCAATTTTAGGATCAAATCAAATTCAGACAGAGGATTGAAAATGGACGGACAGTGAAAAAAATCTGAACATCTGAGGATAAGAAAAAAAAAAACAGATTTCTAACGGCAGCGTTATGGTTTATAGGGTTCTGAGTTTTACATTTGTTTGTGTGAATGGATGAAAGGTCACTTACTGAGTGAAAATAAACGAATACGTCGACATTTCTTTGAATTCATGTAAAAACATCCAGCTGCATACAAAGCGCTTGTCGTGAACATGATACCGACACGAAATGTTCATAAACGTTCCTAAACTCAACAGAAAACAGATCAAATGGAGATTCATGGACTTGATTCCAGACAAAGACGTTTAAACAACAGATAGAACAGTTCTCTGCTTTAAAGATCATGACTTAATTGTTCTCTAAAGTTACAAATGGGGAGTAAAAGGTGTAAAATGTTCACCCTCTCTTTGTGAAGGCACAGAGTGGCAGTCTTTAATATCAGTGACGCACACATTTCTGTGGTTCGGACATTGTTTAAGGTCGATCCCAGTGACGGCGAGTTCAGCTGAGAACAAACACAAACCGTCAGTAACGTCAAATCACAAATAAAATAAAAAAATAATAATTAAGAATCAGAAACAGTTCACTTCAATCCCCGGTTCAAATCCCCATCTGGGTGGAGTTTCCATGTTCTTCTCGTGTCTGCGTGGGTTTCCTCCGGGTTCTCCGGTTTCCTCCCACAGTCCAAAAACGTGGATCAAGTCAATTGAGTTCTCTAAATTGCCCCATATAGAGTGTGTATGTGTGAGTGAGTGTGTGCCCAGCGATAGGTTGGTACTCTGTCCTGGGTGGATCTGCCCAGCGCCCAAGACGTTCTCCCCTGGATGGGCATGGGGAACCCCCCTCTGCGACCCTAATAGAGGATAAAGCGGAAGATATGGATGGATGAGTTCACTTCAAAAAGAACACTATGAGGGACATGAAACAATCTGCTTCTGGTGTCTAAGCTCTGTAAGGTTAATTATGCATGCCATTGGGTTTTAAGATGAGATAAGATAAACCTTTATTTGTCCCACAATGGGGGAAATTCACATTTCTCAGCATAAGATACAGAGGAGGGTGAAAAGGTATCCAGTCATTAGAAGAGATTTAAACTATTTAAATTTTAAATTTAGAAATCTATATACACAAGATTTATTTATTCATTATCTCCCACTTTATCCTCTATTAGGGTCGCGGTGAGGTTCCCCATGTCCATCCAGGGGAGAACGTTTCAGGCGCTGGGCAGATACACCCAGGACAGGACGCCAACCTATTGCAGGGCATATATACAACATAAAAAAATTCTAATTTTAGTTATTTACAGTCCTACAGGAATGAAATGGATCAAATATTGCACATGTGCTATCTGATTAAGCAGCAGACAGGTATTACATACAGATGATTGAAATGTTTCATGGTAATTCTATCCTTTAAATGGGACTGAGACACACAGTCAGTCACGGGCAGCACAGTGGAGCAGCAGACACTCTGTGTCAGGGTGGGGTCTCCAGTTCTTCCCAAATGATGCCAAAAAACAGATGACACCTCACAGCATGATCTCAGGTTTGTTTCGCAGTGCACATTTTTTTGTTTTTATGTTCTTTGCAGGGGGGGGGTGCTTTCACGTCTAAAGACATGCTGATGAGCAAATTCATTCATTCATTCATTATCTCCCGCTTATCCTCTATTAGGGTCGCGGTGGGGTTCCCCATGCCCATCCAGGGAAGAACGTCTCGGGCGCTGGGCAGATAGACCCAGGACAGGGCGCCAATCCATTGCTGGGCACACACTCACTCACACAGACACACTCTATAATTTCGAGAATTCAATTAACTTGATCCATGTTTTTAGACTGTGGGAGGAAACCGGAGAACCCGGAGGAAACCCACGCAGACACGGGGAGAACATGGAAACTCCACCCAGAAGGGGATTCGAACCGGGAATCCCTAGCGCTGAGAGGCGAATGTGCTAAACCACTAAGCCACCGTGCCGCCTGATGAGCAAATTAAAGACAATAAATTATTTTAGTATTTGGAGGGAGAACGAATCAGTAACTTAGAGTTGATCCCAAGTCGGAGTAAATAGGGTTGGATCAGGAGGGGCATCCTGTGCAGCACTGTGACAAGTCGAATATTAGGATCGTTGCACTGTGGCGCCCCCTAAAGGGAACAACCGGAAAATGGAGAAGTGACACATCCACATGGGTTCTAATGGGTTAAATTTAACTACAGTCGCTATTACCGTTTTTTTATTTTATTTTATTTATCCAGATGTAATCATTTAGTAAACAATATATTATTGATCAATTTAATTTATCATCTGATTTAGTAAAATTAATATTGAGATTTTGTCATACGTATCGTTTACAACATCAGTCTTAGTTAATAAAATAATAGGTTTTGACACACGTTGCACTGTTATGTGTGTTTACCTTTATAATTGAAATTCTCATGCAGTTTGGACGAGAAGACACCTGCTTATGAAAAATTATAAAGAAAAAAAAACGCCCAAAACCTTAGGCAGCAATTTCTATTTAAATCCTCACATTGAAGTTAAATGTTACTTACAGAAATATAAAGAAATCAGACAGAACAGAAGGCCAGTTATGTTCATATTCATTTTAACGTCAACCTTAAAAAAAAAAAAAAAAAAGACTTTCACACAAAACAACTCGTCATTTAATTTTATGATAAAAATCATAAAAGGAATATAAAAGTATTCTGAAAGAAACATTGGAGTAAATCTTTATAATATTAAAGTAAAGCTCAGTTTCTGCAGAAATAGTGTCCGTTAAACTGTTAACTCTCTTAACATTTCAATATAAAAGAAATGGAAGTAGTGTGTTTCTTTTACCTTTGCTGCACAGAGCTGTTCTGCGTGCCGTTGAGGGCGTTCCCTAACATTCTGTGATTAGTCACAGTGACTTTCTGTTTTACATGAAATTTAATGTAACTGACCGTTTTCATGACGCGTCAGCAAAAACCGCTGAAACAACAAGAGTAAATCATCCATCCATCTCAACAACTTATTTACATTTTAGGCCTGAAGTCTACAGGAACACAAATTCATTCATTCATTCATCCATTATCTTCCATGGGTAAATATGAAATGCTTATATTATTATTCAATTATTATGGTTATAAATATCCATTATAATGATAGTGTTTTTTTTTATATTATTATGGTCTAAAGGTTTTTATTTCGTTGTTAAACCATCCATTATCCATCCATCATTATCTTACACTTTGTCCTATATTAGGGTCGTGGGGGGGGGGGGGTTCCCCATGCCCATCCAGGGGAGAACGTTTCGGGCGCTGGGCAGATACACCCAGGACAGGACACCAATCTATCACTGGGCACGCACACACTCACACACACACACACACTCTATATGGGGCAATTTGGAGAGTTCAATTGACTTGATCCATGTTTTTGGACTGTGGGAGAAAACCGGAGAACCTGGAGGAAACCCACGCGGACACAGGGAGAACATGGAAACTCCACCCAGATGGGTATTCGAACCGGGAATCCCTAGCGCTGAGAGGCGAACATGCTAAACCACTAAGCCACCGTGCCGCCCGAAACATAAATTCATCAACATATTTATTTGGGGTTTTATGTGAAATGAGCACAAACATATTTCAATATATGAAGAATAAAATCTACACCTTCAGGCTGTTTGTGCATCTATTCTTTGTTTCCTCCGAGTTTAAAAATGTCTCCCGTGTTATGGACACTCAGCGTCAGCTCCCCCGACAGCTCGCAGTGCTTCAGCATGTAACGACCAACGTATTCCGAGTGCGATACGTCACAGAACACCCAGATCTGCGACAGCTTCCTTTGGAAATTGGCGTTGCAGGTTGGCAGCCTGCCCTGTCTGATCACTTGGTTGAGTCTGGACCAAATGGCTTCGATGTCCGGCGCGTCGCAGTTACGCTCACAGATGACCCATTTGACTCGCTGGTGGAGGTCCAGCCCGTGCTTCTGAACAGTTCGAAGAAACTGTTCGGACATGGAGCGTGTGTTTTCCTGTGCAGATCTCCTCTGTATAAACACACTCCACGATCTCGAGCATTTCTTCTCCTTGTTCTCCGACGGTCCATTCCGGTTTTCGTTATTGGACCCTTTTGAGGTCACTTTTGGGGCACAGGCGTCTAACGATCCACAGGAAGTTGTGAAAGCAGAGTTGGGCTGTGGCACCAGACCTCCTGAGTTTGTAGTCTGAGTTGAGGAAATGAGCGGAGGTGCTTTTTTAGGCTTGATGGGTAAAGATGCATCACTTCGGCTTGGAAACCAAGGGACGAATACAGGCAAAACACGCAGGGGAAATTCCTCCAGCGCTCTCTCTGCAATGACCACTGGATCACCGGCGTCCCAGCGGCGCTTGAAGTGCAGGAACACGTCCATCCGGTGACCAAGCAGCACTCTTCCGCAGTGAGACAGTTTCTATCGTTACACACTATTGACAAAACATTTTGGATTTAATGATAAAAATCTTTATACATTTAATCATCCACCCGTCCATTATCTCCCGCTTTATCCTATATTAAGGTCACGGGGGGCAAATACACCCAGGACAGGACGCCAATCCATCGCTGGGCACACACACTGCACTCACATACACACTCTATAGGGGGCAATTTGGAGAATTCAATTGCCCTTGATCCATGTTTTTGGACTGTGGGAGGAAACCGGAGAACCCAGAGGAAACCCACGCGGACACGGGGAGGACATGGAAACTCCACCCAGATGGGGATTCGAAACAGGAATCCCTAGTGCTGTGAGGAGAACATGCTAATCCACTAAGCCACCATGCCGCACATTTAATCATACATTCATTCATTCATTATCTTCCACTTTATCCTCTAATAGAGTCGCGGGGGGGAGGCGGGGGTTTCCCCATGCCCATCCAGGGGAGAACGTTTCGGGCGCTGGGCAGATACACCCAGGACAGGGGGGCAATCTATCACTGGGCACACACACAAACACTCTATATGGGGCAATTTGGAGAATTCAATTGACTTGATCCATGTTTTTGGGCTGTGGGAGGAAACCAGAGGACCCGGAGGAAACCCACGTGGACACGGGGAGAACATGGAAACTCCACCTAGATGGGGATTCGAACCGGGAATCCCTAGTGCTGAGAGGAGAACATGCTAAACCACTAATCCACCGTGCCGCGGCACATTGGGTGGCTTAGTGATTGGCATGTTCTCCTCTCAGCTCTCCCCATCTGGGTGGAGTTTGCATGTTCTCCCCGCGTCGGCGTGGGTTTCCTTCGGGTTCACAGTCTAAAAACATGGATCAAGGTCAATTGAAGTCTCCAAATTGCCCCATAGAACGTGTGTGTGTTTGTGTGTGAGTGTGAGTCCAGTGATAGATTGAAGTTCAAGTTATTTATTTATATAGCGCTTCTTACAACAGTACATTGTGACAGATTGCCCCCCTGTCCTGGGTGTATCTGCGCAGCGCATAAGTACAACATAAAGAGCGAGGCTCACCTTTAAATTAACACGTCACGCTTTGATCTTTGTCTTCGTGTTTGTTTCAACATTTTCCACGCTTTTCTTCAGTTGTGTCCTGAGCGACACAATAAATAAGAAAGGCTTCTCTTTACTTCATCTGGAGAGCGTTATTCTGTCTCTTTAACGCCTTTTGTTTTTAATAAAACAGAACATTCATTACTGTGTTTACAGCGTTCCGCCGACTCCTCGTTTTCTTCTCCGGTAATTCCTACAGAATCGGGTATATTTGCATAGCGCGTTATCACCCTCTGTTGGACAGGGTGGGTAAAACAACAAGGCGACGCTTAGGAGGACAGTTATTTGTAACTGATGTATTTCTCTACAAAAATATTATAGCGTATATTCCTGCGTGGGCGGCACTGTGGCTTAGTGGTTGGCATGTTCTCCTCTCAGCGCTAGGGATTCCCGGTTCGAATCCCCATCTGCGTGGAGTTTCCATGTTCTCCCCGTTTCCGCGTGGGTTTCCTCCGGGTTCTCCGGTTTCCTCCCACAGTCCAAAAACATAGATCGAGGTCAATTGAGTTCTCCAAATTGCCCCATATAGAGTGTGTGTGTGTGAGTGAGTGTGTGTCCAGCGAAAGATTGCCCCCCTGTCCTGGGTGTATCTGCCCAGCGCCCGAGACGTTCTTCCCTGGATGGGCATGGAGAACCACCCCCCCACGACCCTAATAGAGGATAAAGCGGAAGATAATGAATAAAAATATGTATGATTAAATGTGCTTAGTGGTTTAGCACGTTCGCCTCTCAGCGCTAGGGATTCCCGGTTCGAATCCCCATCTGGGTGGAGTTTCCATGTTCTCCCCGTGTCTGCGTGGGTTTCCTCCGGGTTCTCCGGTTTCCTCCCACAGTCCAAAAACATGGATCAAGTTAATTGAATTCTCAAAATTGCCCCATATAGAGTGTGTCTGTGTGAGTGAGTGTGTGTCCAGCGATGGATTGGCGCCCTGTCCTGGGTGTATCTGCCCAGCGCCCAAGATGTTCTCCCCTGGATGGGCATGGGGAACCCCACCGCAACCCTAATAGAGGATAAGCGGGAGATAATGAATGAATGAATGAATGAATAAATGTGTGGCACGGTGGCTTAGTGGTTTAGCATGTTTAGCACTTAAATGTTTAGCACGGTTTCCTCCCACAGTCCAAAAACATGGATCAAGGTCAAATGAGTTCTCCCCGTATAGAGTGTGCCCCATATAGAGAGTGTGGGTGTGATTAAGTGTGTGTGTCCAGTGATAGATTGGTGTCCTGCCCCCCCCCCCAACCCTAATAGAGGATAAAGCGGTGATAATGAATGGATGGATATTCCTGCGTTGTCTTTTTAGTGACATTTAAATCTTTATGTGAACTAAACTTATTGTACATTTCAACTTCTAAATAACTTCAACTTATTATTTATATCTCTTTGTAGTTCTAGTAAAACTACAATCCCATGCTGCCCTCTCTGTTTCTGTACATAAAGCGATGCACTAATATTTGAACAAATATATAAGATTTTGATGTGCAGAGAATTGACATATTTTTGCTTTACCACTAGATGGCAGTATAACAAAGGATTTGCCGGCTTCTGACTATAAAGCCTGTTCAATGTTTTTGTTTGTTTTTTTCGGCATTAACGCTTTAGTCTTTTAATTCCAGATGTGACGTCGGTCTCATTGATGTTCGAATAAATTTAAATTAATTCCGATGAAATGTGTTGTTTACAATATCTGGTGAAAACGGCGTCCACCTTTTTGTAAATAAGGAGTCGATTCCGTTCCTCTGGAGTCGGCTCTCAGTTCGCGACGGTTACCTCTCATGAATCGAATCATTACATGACTCGGAGCGGAAGATCGTAGTATATTTCAGATTTTAAAAATACTCCATCGTTAATTTATGTAAAACAAAGTTTGCAATTAATTGGATGAAAATGTTTTTATAATTATTAAAAAACAAGACTGATCGTTGGAGATCGCGGGCGTCGATCACGCTCCCTCTCGCATGCAAGGCACGCGCTCTACCATCTGAGCTAGTTCCCCTCACACCGACTTTCGCTCTCCAACGACCTATAAACCGACGACAGCGTTTATATTTAGGTTTTAGTGTGTTTTAGCGATAATAAACCTTTTTATGGATGTTTATATACTTTGTTTTACATATTATTAATTTCTGATTATGTAATTTAAACATTTTTAACTTCATTTAGGTAGTTTCGCGTGGCAAGGCATCAATATAAGCTTTTTTATTATTCTTATTATTATTTCGTTTTATTGTTGAATAAAAATAAAAAATAAGTAAATAAAACGTGATCATGAACAATCTTATGGTTATGAACGTTCTCTTTCTTAATGAAGTCATGTCCGAATTTAGAGGGCTTTACGCTCCAGATAACCTTTAATTAACTTTATTTAAGTCGTTTTTACAATTTATTTCTTTTTCCTAAGTGTCTTTTAATTAATAAAAAATAATATAATATACTAACATATGTATTTTTTTTTCTAATTATGAAAAACAAAACGATAATTGGAGAATGCGGGCATCGATCCCGCTACCTCTCGCATGCTAAGCGAGCGCTCTACCATTTGAGCTAATTCCCCGCACACTGGCCAATGCTCTCCAACGACCTATAAACCCACGACAGCGAACATGTTTACTATTGTAGTGTATTTTATCACTAATAATCTTTTTTGTCGATGTTTATAAACTTTGTTTTATATATTTTATATTTCTGATTATGTAACTTAAACATTTTTACCATTATTTACTTTACATTAAGGCATATAGTACTGTCGCGAGGCAAGGCATGAATATAAGCTTTTTTATTATCATTATTTCGTTTTATTGTTAAATAAAAATAAAAGATAAATAAAACGTGATTATTAACAATCTTATAGGAGTTTGAGATCACAGAACGTAATATATATATATATATATATATATATATATATATATATATATATATATATATATATATATATATATATATATATATATATATATATATATATATATATATCTTCTGCTTTATTCGTGGGGGGGGGGTGTTCCCCATGCCCATCCAGGGGATAACGTTTCGATCGCTGGGCAGATACACCAAGGACAGGACGCCACTCTATCGCTGGGCACACACTCACTCACACAGATACACTCGATATGGGGCAATTTGGATAATTCAATTGACCTTGATCCCTTTTTTTGGACTGTGGGAGGAAACCAGAGAACCCGGAGGAAACCCACGCGGACGCGGGGAGAACGTGGAAACTCCAAATATATATATTTATTATTCTACATTTACTCATATGAAAAAGCAAATTCAAATTTATGCCTATAAGGACCTTATGCATTGTGAACTCAAAGCAAAGAATTGCACACAACTGTCCAAAACACGACTGGGTGCTCGATCTTATACACCTGTTGCAATAAAACTGCATTAAAAACAAGAAGTTACCGCACTTTTGTCCATATAGTGTAACCTCCATCTGTGTTCACCTGAAGCTCCTGTAAAGAGCATTTTTATGATATACCAGATTTATCTCATTATTGATCATTAAGAAGTATATTTTAGTCATGTTATAATATCAAGGTTTATTTTAAAATGTTTAAGAAACTCAGCTTCATGAAATGATCCAGTCAGTAACAAAGTATTAAATAGAAAATGCAGGGATTAAAACATGGTATGCTTAAATTTTAAGGGGAATATTTAGATTTCACCCCAGACAAAGACTAAAGGAACCAACAACTCAGTAACTAAAGAGCAATAACTGTTAATCCTATTGTGGCAAAGAGATAAAGAAATGACACCACACAGGTGGAGGGAAATGGATGGTAATTGAGGGTAATTTAAGCACCTGCTGGAGGTTCCAGTGATGATCTGTGTGCAGGTTTTTAAAAAAGGGGCGAGACACAGAGTGTAAAGGGAGTTTGCAGCAGTATTGGTATCCTGTCCCCAGTTTTTCAGGTAGGACATTTTGGGGACAAAGTTAAGAAGGTTAGATTAAGTGGTTTGGGCATATACAAAAAAGAATGAAGTTCATAATGACAGAACAATGCTGAGGATGGAACCATCAGGCAGGAGAAGGCTGAATTGGAGGTTATGAATTGGGTGAGGGAGAAAATTCAGAAGGTTAAGGTGATGGAGTAGGATTTTTAGAACAGGGTAAGATGTAGAATGATTTTCCCCTGTGATAATGCTTAATTATTACAACTGAATGATGAGAACAGGATTTTCTAAGGTCATGCAAATTTAATTATTGATTGCATCTGAGGGCATCTGTGTCTTATAGATCATTAAGCACATACAATTGCTCATTGTGGAAGTTCAATTTCTTTTCATCTCTGATTACTTAGATTGTCTCAGATGATCCATTGGGTGTGAGGACAGTAAGATTTCCCCGAGCATGCTGGTCGGCTTCGATTGCCTCAAAAAGGGACTTGAAATTTCCAGCACCGAAGCCCTGTAGCAAAATAATAATAATAATATTATCTCAAAAGACAGCTGAGTGTGAAACAAAAATATTTTTTTATAAAAAGAGCTGCAAACAAATCTAGGATTAAACAAAAGTGCATTTTAAGTTTCAGCACAAAATAGTGAGTTTTTATTGTAAGTGTACCATCTGTGAGTTCAGAGACCTTTCATAGTGGAATCCCTCCAAATGTGTTATGAGGAGTATGTGTGTGTTTGTTATCTACACGCTAAAAAAAACACTGGTTAGGTTAAGCAACTCGTGTGTTTACCTGGTGGTTGTGCCTCTGAATAACCTCAAGGAACACAGTGGGTCGATCCTGAACCGGTTTGGTGAAGATCTGAAGGAGGTACCCGTCGTCGTCGTAATCCACCAGAATATGCAGCTCCTGTGCAAAACAGCACATGAACCTCTGACTGAGACACAACGTCAATGCTGTTAGAAACAAGATGTTATGGACTAAGGAGAAATAAAATCGGACCTCCAGCACGCTTATGTCTTCAGTGATTTTGACCTTTGAGTGTTGGAGTTTTTCACGCAGCTGCTGGTAGTAGGTACTGGGAGCTGTCATGAACTCCATGCCACGCTCCTTTAGGTTACGGATCTACACACATAGCACAGAGTTTATGGGACCAACACCATTTCATGTATATATAAAGCTCTTATCTTATAGGACAACATGATCATGCATAATTACAGCTGTATACTTTAGAATACTCACTTACAGTTGATGATTGCTGTAAATAGATATTTGACACTAATCATGCTGCACATTATGCACTGACTGAATTATTTAAAATAGTGACATCGTAAACCCAAGGACAATATTTTATAAACACAATTTAGACATTTATGTGCAGTTCACTCACGGCTTCAATAATGTTTGAAGTGTTCATGGCAATGTGCTGGACCCCTGGACCCCCATAGTAATCCACATACTCCTGCAGACACATGACACCCGAAAATAAATGATGTCCTGGCCATGAAGTGAAGGTATTTTATGTGGTTGTCTAGGGCAGCACATTGCAGATTATTCAAAAGTGGTGGAAAGCTGCAAACCTGGATCTGTGACTTGCGTTTGCCCATCGCAGGTTCATTAATGGGCATCTTCACTGTCTCCTCATAGTTGGCCACTACGATGGAGCGCAGAGCACTGAAGTCTGTCTGCAGCTGTTTATCATCCACCGACCAGAAGCGGTGGAACAGAAGGTTCTTCTGGTACCTGCACACACATTCGCTTTATTGACTTTGCTGCTTTATAATATATTCATGCTCATATGTTTAATCATGATCTAAAACTGTTTTAAAATCAGTCTATGCAATCAGCACTGGTCAGAACATCAGCCACTAAAAAAGCATTATATATTTACTTTATAAATCAGGTTTGAGACTAACTGCAAATTTAAGCAAATTAGAATTTATCTTATGTATGTATAGATTTCAATTAAAACCTTTTTTTTTTTTTACATTTTTTAAACTTCTTTTTAATTGCTAAATATCTTTTTCATCTTTAACTTGTAACTTGCTTCTGAGAATGTGAATTTCCCCATTGTGGGACAAATTAAGGTCTATCTTATCTTATCCTATCTTACACCAATTTTTAGAGTTTAATATCAATACCTGCAATAGACTAAATGAGATGCCACATCATCCAGCATCCAGCATAAAACAATAATGTTCATCACTAGTAAGTGATGTGTAAGCAGATGCAAAAATAATAAAATATAATTCTTATATCAATATATATGTGTATATATGTATACAATTCTTAAACATTGCACATGCGTATACTGTCTGTATATTGTATCATAAACTAGGTCTCTCTCTCTCTCTCTCTCTCTC
>JAFMOD010000065.1:693814-706289 GCA_019802435.1 Corydoras maculifer | reverse complement strand
CAGGGCGCCAATCCATCGCTGGGCACACACTCACTCACACATACACACTCTAAATTGGGCAATTTTGAGAATTCAATTAACTTGATCCATGTTTTTGGACTGTGGGAGGAAACCGGAGAACCCGGAGGAAACCCACGCAGACACGGGGAGAACATGGAAACTCCACCCAGATGGGGATTCGAACCGGGAATCCCCAGCGCTGAGAGGCGAATGTGCTAACCACTAAGCCACCGTGCCGCGGATGGAAACATATATGCGGTAAACATTAGACTTATTTAGTCCCACAATATTCTAAACGTGTTTCTTATTTAAAGGTGTTGATTTGAACGATGAGGATTTGATGCAGAACATACAGTCTGCAGCACCGCCAATTTCACACTGCCGTGATCGTCCTTCAGGACGTGAGGCTCCTGCACGATGATGGCGCCTCGTTCTCTTGCTTTCTGTAAAGGGACACACAAGAAATGTAATACTTACGATTATAATTGTTGTTTGTTAATAATCTAAATAAAGAAGCTGAACAGGCTCCTATTCACCTCCACCAGCAGGTCACAGTCCTCCACGGTAAAGGCCACGTCTTTTACTCCATCACCATGTTTCATCATGTGTTCTCCCATCTCTGTTCAGAGCAGAGCAGTTAGCTTTAACATGAGGCACCTGAAAACACTTCATTCAAACCAAATTAAAGCATAACGCCATGACAAATGGGAACGAGCCACATAGTGGAACACAACAGATAAACTGTGCATTTAAAGCCTAGGTGAAATCAAAATGTAAAATATTAAGCTCTTAGTGATTCAAATAACAAAGTCTGTTTAAAAAATGCAAAAATAAACCAAAAAGCTATAGTAACTGAGCATTACATCCTTTCCCTGTTTATTTTTTTAAACAATTAAGTATTTTAAACATGCAGACTAAGCAAAAATGCAGTAACAGTTCCACTTATATATGCAGTTATAGACTGTATTTTAATATATGCAGTTATAGCCTGTATTACATATTAAGACTAAAGGTTTAAATATGTAAATCACGATGCTCATGAGCATATAACCAGCCTTTTAAAGCCTTACCTTTATTATCTGGGTTCAGTGCAGAGGAGAAGACATAAATGATCTACAGAGTAAAGAAAACCACAAATCAACAAACCCTGACATTTTGAACGTAGCATGATTGTTGGTGCCAGATGGTGTGGTGTATTGATACTGTCCAGCAATATATAGCTCAAGATTCTCAGCTTATTGTGGTGATTACTGCAGCTAAATGATGAAATGATCTTCCTAACTGTCTGTGATGCTGAGACAGTCAGTGTTTTTAGAAAACAACTCAAGACACATCTATTACACAAAAACTTGCTGTCATTTAGTATTCGCATTTAATCAGGATTGATAATGCAGTTTGGTTGGTTCCTGCTTAACTTACACACTTATGTTGTTTTCTTGTTTGTAAGTCACTGAGAATAAGTGCATCTACTAAATAACTACATGTAATTGTTTTTTTCAAACTGTAAAACCACGTTTTTATGATGTCCTACTAAATGCATCACTGTGTTTCTGAATCTGACACATTCTAATCTTAATGAATTTTTAAAAGATCTAAAAATTGATTATTTGATGTAATTGCACTGACCTTTCCCTGCTTCACTACGTGAGAAACCACATCACGGCTGCTCGTCTCAAGCCCACAATATGCCAGGGGCTCAAATCCCAGTTTATTACAATAATAGGAGGCTGCCTGTAAAAAAAAAAAAAAAAAAAAGTTTAATAACACTGATACTGAAGAATTCATCAGTCAAAGTTTCACTCACTGAACGTATCAAAAGCTTTAGTTTGGACAGTAGGGCTAGTTTGCAGGATGGACATTAACACAAGGTACAGGGTAGAAAAATGCGCCACCAAGTGCTCGAAAAAGCAGACCTCCTAAAGAATACTCAAACTCATTGAGAAGACTCAATGTGGTTTGAATTAGCTGGAAGATGGAGTTATGCAGCAACATCTGCATCGCATCCTCCCCTCTCAAGAACCAATAGCATCATTCACTCCAGAAACTCCTCCAAGGTTCCCTGAGTTCACTGCAATCTTATTATAAAAATAATGATTACAGAAAACGGTAAAAGTCTCCTACCTGCTTGGCATTGCCCACCCAGAAGGTGATGTGGTCGAAACAGATAAACCTGCCCCGCTCATGCTGATAGAATGAGATAAAGCTTATAAAATGTCTTATTTATTAATGTTAATACCAATTAAAACTGTATTTGAATTAAAATTCAGCATTTTGTTCATTATTCGGATAATGAAAGCACTTACCTTTTCCCCTTTATCAGTATAGCTGGTCTAGAAAACATGGAAGATGGTAACATGTTTTCAGGTTCGTTGTTATTGTCCTTAATAATCACTACTGTACATCATACCAGACAAGTGGCACCTGAAGAGATCAAAGTAATTGATAAAGTGAAGTGTGCTTACCATTTTCCTGAGCTATTAGAAGCCTTATTTCGAAAATACACCTAAAGGTCTGGGGCTGAATTCAAATAGTTGGGCGGTTTTAGTGCCTCTGAGGGGGTGGGACAGATGCAGGGATTATGTAATACTTAAAACTAACATGACAGAACTATTTTAATGCATGAAAAGGCTCAATAAGGCTTCATTACAACAATACAGGATGTCATCATTTTTATTTGAATTATATGTTTATTTTATATTAATATATATACTTACCAACCGATTTATCACATTTTTTTACAACACACACTACTACTACTACATCAGAATATTAAATATGGGCTTGGTTTGAGTTATTTTTGACAGAATAAACTCCTAAATTACAGTTACAGGTGCTACTAAATATAGCGATAACAATATAAATTTGGTGCTTACTAGCAAGATGAAAAAAAATTAAATGACCAGATATTTTTATTATTTAGAGTTGAGTTATTTGGTTTGTATGTTGGTTGTATATTATTATTATTATTATTATTATTATTATTATTTTAATGAGTGAACGAAGTGGCGGCCATTAGTGGTTAGCACATTCTCCTCTCAGCGCTAGGGATTCCCGGTTGGAATCCCCATCTGGGTGAAGTTTCCATGTTCTCCCGCGTGGGTTTCCTCCGGGTTCTCTGGTTTCCTCCCACAGTCCAAAAACATGGATCAAGTTAATTGAATTCTCGAAAAATTGCCCCTATAGAGTGTGTCTGTGTGAGTGAATGTGTGCCCAGCGATGGATTGGCGCCCTGTCCTGGGTCTATCTGCCCAGAGCCCGAAACGTTCTCCCCCGGATGGGCTTGGGGAACCCCACCGCGACCCTAATAGAGGATAAAGCAGTAGATAATGAATGAATGAATGAACGAAGCTGTTCAAGAACCGACGCTCGAACGGCTCGGCTCAGCGCGCATGCGTGGACGTGACTAACAAAACTTAAAGCGAGTTACAAGCGTTCATTTCATTTGTTTACTTCTGTGTTGTGACTAAATCGTTTTAAAGAACTAAAAGTTCGCTAATATCGCCAGAAGTCCTGTGTATAACGCTGGAATACACAAGACAGAACTTAAAACCGAGCCGATTCCAATGAACAGCTAATATTTGCAAATAAATAATAAAAACACAACAGTTAGACTTTTAGGGATTAAAAGCAGCATGTTCGCATGTTTTTCAAATCGCAATGAAAAACTTTCTATTGGAGAATGCGGGCATCGATCCCGCTACCTCTCGCATGCTAAGCGAGCGCTCTACCATTTGAGCTAATTCCCCAGATGATTAAAGCGGTAGTGACGGAGTACAGAAACAATTTTATAGCTACGTACATTTAGTCATTTAGCAGACGCGTTTATCCCAAGCGACATACAAATGAGAACATTACAAGTCATGTTATGCAGTTTGTTTATGTTTTCATTTGTAGAACTTAACTCATTCATTCATTGTCTCCCGCTTTTTCCTCTATTAGGGTCGCGGTGGGGTTCCTCATGCCCATCCAGGGGAGAACGTCTCGGGCGCTGGGCAGATACACCCAGGACAGGGCGCCAATCCATCGCTGGGCACACACTCACTCACACAAACACACTCTATAGGGGGCAATTTGGAGAATTCAATTGACTTGATCCATGTTTTTGGACTGTGAGAGGAAACCGGAGAACCCGGAGGAAACCCACGCAGACACGGGGAGAACATGGAAACTCCACCCAGATGGGGATTCCAACCGGGAATCCCTAGCGCTGAGAGGCGAACGTGCTAAACCACTAAGCCACCGTGCCGCCCTACAACTTAACTAATTTATTTATTTATTTATGCAAATATGACACAGTAAATTAATAAAATGTTTGCACGCTCCCCGTGTCCGCATGCGTTTCCTCCGGGTTCTCCGGTTTCCTCCCACAGTCCAAAAACATGGATCAAGGGCAAATGAATTCTCCAAATTACCCCATATAGAGTGTTTACATTTACATTATATTTTGGTCATTTATTGGACGCTTTTATCCAAAGCGACTTACAAGGTGAGCACAGGGTTCATCACAATATCCCTGGAGCAATGAGGGTTAAGGGCCTTGCTCAAGGACCCACACTGGTGGCTTCAGGGGACCTGGGATTTGAACCTCCAAGCTTCAGATTGATAGCCCAACACCCTGACCACTGAGCTATCGCTCCCTGAAAAAAATATATATAAATCAATAAATAAATAAATTAATTAATTAAATAATTAAAAGGGGGGGGCGCGGGGCGTGTGCCGCGGCATCGAATAACATTCAGGTTTTATGAATTTACAGTATAGTTGGTTTTCTTCATAGCTTCTGACTTGTGGTGTTCTCATTTGTAAGTCGCTTTGGATAAAAGCGTCTGCTAAATGACTAAATGTAAATGTAAATAGAGTGTGTGTCCAGTGATAGATTGGTGTCCGTGTATCTGCCCAGCGCCCGAAACGTTCTCCCCTGGATAAGCATGGGGACAACCCCCCCCCCCCGCGACCCTAATAAAGGATAAAGCGGGAGATGATGAATGGATGGCTGTTTGCACGCTGTACTAAAATACGGCTTTATGTTTTTAAGTCCAAAAAGCACAAGTGTAATTATAAAAGTGTAAATTGTACAGAACAATTTAAAGATGAAAGCATTTACACTTTATTTACGGATTCGTGATCCTATGCCTGAAACACGTGAAGTTAAAATAAGACTTTTATTAACAAATATATTATAAAAATAATACTAATTAATAAAAGGCAAATAAGAAAACAAGGAAACGTGAACAAACTGCCCGAGATGCTGCAGATCTGGTGGTTACATCACATCTTTGTTGAGAATAAAAAAGCCACTGGTACACTGACCTTCGGGATGCTGGCTGATCCCAGCGCACAGACGAACCCCCGGGGATAAATTAACACCTGAACTGAGTCCAAGTGGATACAGATGAAGACTGTAAGCAGAAGACGCAACGCAATGTTAATTCAGTGCAAAACAACACGCTGGAAACTACACAAAGCCTTAATAACATTTAACAAATCCCCTTTTTTATTATAAATTTAAACTCGGCTCTCAGGTGACATTTGGATCAAAGACAGTAAAGGACCGTCAGGCACCAGATTCTGTTCACAGCTCTTAAAGTCTTAAAGCCAGAAAGTGTAGAGTGTCTTTATTTAAGACACTCTTACACAGGGATTTATTTAGCAGAAACCTGCATCTAAACCTAAAAGAATTGAACTGCGCCACCCAGAGGTGCGCCACATGGAGGCAGGGTGCCTAAAACTCCCAGGATGCAATAACATTCTTTTTTGTCTCTCAGGGGTTAGTTTAATTTTCTGATCTGAATCAAGAATGTACTTAAATAGAACAAGGAGACAGATTTAATTCTCTTTTTAGTATTGTGACGTCTTGCTGGATATCATATAGCCTCAAATTACACATTGGGTGTGCTCAGGACTAGCCCATGCTTTTCTCTCCTTCGAGGCACAAAGTGAAGTCCCTGACTGGGTCAGCAAGGTGTGGAACTCTTAAAATTCAAGTGTATAAATAAAAAAAAATGAATTCTGATAACTTCGTGAAACAGTTTGACGGCCTTTTTGGTTCCAACATGATGGCACAAGGAAAGATCCATAAAAACAAAGTTGGGTAGAATGAATGGCCTGAACAGAACCCTGAACTCCATCACACACCTCAGGAATAAACTATAACAGAGATGTTTTGTCTAATCGTTTCTTTTTGGAAAAAAAAACATAGAAAACATAGCCTTCCAAGTAATAAAACTGGAAGTAAAAAGTAAAAAAGCAAAACTGCTCTATCTGCAAGAAGGGAGGGGGGTCGCAAAAGGGTGTCATAGAAGCAGGAGGTATAATGTGTAGGGGCCTTAAGTCAGACCATATAGAGTACAAGCCTGTTAACTAACATGAATGGTTTTCTTTTTATAGTTTTTTTTTAAGGTTGGTACCCGTATGGACTCCATTAGGAGAAGGAGGAATATCCATTCTGGGATGTGATTGGCTGGTTCTTTTTCCTCTGTGGTTCTGCATACCAGACAGATTGTTATTTAAGTACATGATGTTTAAAGATTTTTTTTCTCAGATCTCTTGAAAGCATTTTAGTAGAAATGAATTCTTGTGGCTGTTGATGATGTTATATGGTTCATGATCAATGATGAATATAATGGGAATTAATAAAAAAAAGTACTTAAATACTCATTTGTATGTCACTTTGTATAAAATCATCTGCTAAATGTAAATGTAAACGATATATTTCACAGGCATCACAAAGACAAATCAACACTGTGCCTTACATCTTTAGCGCAGCGTCTTTCTGCAGTCTAAATTATCGTCATCATTATCATTATGCTCACCCTGAGCTTTTTTTTTTCTCCTCCCCCCCTGTAAACTGTTATTATTTGTCCTTGATTAGAATGCAAGGAGATCCGAAATCAAAACTAACCTGCCCATTTGGCCCCAATGACCCTGCCACAGTGAAGTGTTTGAACATGATCTTAATCTGCATGATCTTAGTAGACTGCAATGCTGCCACACAGTTGACTCATTAATGAGTGTAGAACGCACTGTTTGTTGAGTGTATACACTTATGTATGATGAAAGCAAAAGGGTACTCACTAAACCTTAATTGTCAGAAAGGCATCTTATGTGCAAACTATTGCCTTTAAATAAAGTCTGAGTTGATTAATCCCACTGCAAACACTTTAATACACTGAATCGACTCGTGTAAACACACAGGATTGTTAAGCAACAGGCGTAATTGTTCACAGGCAGTTGTGTTATCTCACTCAATAATGAGGTTGTAACATCTATCTTATTGTTTTCATTACAGATTCGCAGAAGCGTGTGCGAGGTTTTAGTGAGTGTGTGGGTTCTGGGGAATTAAAGCCCATTATTAGTAAATTCCACAAGGACAGAGTAAGAGTCGCAGAGGAGTGTTGGTAGGGTGGCGCTAAGGTGGCCAAGCTCCAGAGACACACCAGAAGTAGAGAATATGAGCACTCGTCAAGTCACTCGGGTCGAGAGATCAGGGAAGAACTAAGAGAAAATACAGAAAGAGACTGAGCATGGGCGAGAGGATGAGCGAGGTGCCTTCCATCCTTGAGCAGCTGTTTCAGGAGGAGGCTAAAGTCGAGGAAGAAATCCGACAACCTGCTGAAGAGGAGATTATCTCTATGTACCCTGACATGATGCTGGAGGACAAGAACGGAAGCAGGGAAAGAGACGAGGTCTCCAAGAAAAAACAAACCAGGGTACAGTCGGTTTTCTGTCTCGTAAGGAATCAGATTAAGGCGCAACCCGTGTCATCGGAACGCAATTCGGGAATGCTACAGCTGGTGGAACACGTCACCAGGGAGCTGGAACGGAGCAGAGCCAAAGAGCAGGAGGATCAGGGAGAAAGCGAGGCTGCCTCAGGTAATGAGGAGGAGGTGGTGGAGACTCATCCAAGTCCTACAGATGATTTAAAGGTAATGGAGGAGCCTCGAGAGGCTGAATGTTTAGTCCTGCTTCAGGAGGTGTTGGACACTGTGAAGACTTTAAGGACGGAGGTCCGGGAGGAGCTGACTACGCTAAAGCAGGAGTCTCGAAGCCATACAGAGGAGGCTTTGAGAGGTCTGGAGACACGCCTCACGTCATCATTGAGCGTGAACACAAATGGACACATTAACGCGAAAAAGCCTTTGACCATCCCTCCACTTCCAGACGTGCCTGGTAGGCGCATGCTGAGACGCACCCAGACCACCATGGCTCCAAAAAATGCTGCTCCGCTTGCCTTCCGTCCTCGCTGCATGTCCGAGCCAATTGTAGTGCAAACAGGAAACAAAGCCAGAGTCACAAACAGCAACAGCATCATTCGCACTTTACCAAAAGGAGACGAAAGGCTGAAAAGACCTTTGTTTCCAGCTTTAGCCAACACTCAGGACTCCAGAAAGCCGCCGCATTCCAAAGCTCGTCCTGCTAAAATGGCATGATATACAACCCTTAACCTTTGGATGGTAATTTATTAAACTACCACATGTGGAGCATCTCACACCTGAAGTAAACTACAGACAGAACCTATGGAATATGAAGTCAACTAAAAGTTTCTCTCACTGGCTACATCACGATCATCACGCTGATTTTTTTTTTTTTTTGCCATAATGATTTAAATATTACTTTTCTTCAGTGCTGTGAACGTACAAAATCCTCACCAATCAGATTTGAGTCACTTACATTATACACGTGGTCCTAGAGCGGCAGAGATCTGATTCGTTGCTATGCAACATGGACAAGAGGGCGCAGATCAGAGGTTAACTTCGGCTTCATACGTGTAGTTATCGTGTTCTTCAGCAGAAAAGCAACACTCTGAACTTACAGGTTTTTGTGCAGTGAAATCCGTCTGTTTTTTTCTCAGTACAATGCTTTAAACATCAGTTTTTATCCAGAAGAGCATTTGTAATGTCAGACACTGATTTTAGGTCAAGAGGGTCTGGCTTACAATCTTCATTCTGGTTCTACAGAGGGGTCTGACAGGTTTTTCCACAGCAAACCCACCCCACGATGCCAAACTTGGGACACACATCCAAATCATTGAATTTGAGTAACATTTTTACAGTTGTATAAAATTAACCATCTAGTCATGCACTTTAAACAACTGCATACTTCCAATTTTTGGAGAACACATTGGGGAAGGCCCTTTTCAATTTTATATTGGATGCATCTCTATAAGGTATGGTTTTGTGAATATAGTAAAGGTGATCTGGACCCGATCATCCAACTTCAGTGTCTGACCTCACCAATGCTCACCTGGATCAATGAGCAAAAGTTACCATAGACACTTTCTAAAATCCTTCAATTAAAGGGGAAACTGTTTTTGAGACAAAAAAAAAAAATTCTGTGTGATGTCATAAAATCTTGTGTGTATATAAAAGTGGAAATGTCTCAGTACTGGTCTCATATAGCGTTGCATACATCAGAAATCATCAGAACATTAAATTTAGGTGCATGTGTCCAAACTTTTGCGTACCACTGCAAGTCTGTGTATCACCTCATACAATTAGTAATTTAATAAAGATCAGTACAAACAAACTGTCCTGATAATCCATGGAATCTGAATCAGTCCATTTAAACCGTAACCTACACCTTCAGCTTCTGTTTTCTTTGCTTTTGTTCTTAGTAACAAAATTTTAAAAGCACTAACAAAATGCAAACACTTGGGAGTCAAATTAAGAGTGTTCGAGGTGAATGGTGTTCTGAACCTGTAGCATCACACACACACACACACACACACACACACACACACACACACACACACACGCTACTCAATAATTACCAAATAAAGGTGACTGTAAGACGGAGCTACTACAATATTATCTGCAATATCCTTTTACAATACTGAAGGTATTAACACATGGGGTTAATTAGGACATGAGAACATCTGTGAGGTAACATAACTTTAATCTTATCTATTCTGCAATCGACAAACAACCAAACAAAACCATGTGGCTTTTTCTAAAATCAAAACCAAGGTTTTTAATAAATAAACTAAATTCCGCACGGATGGCGAAGGAACCACTAAATGACTGTGCGCTGCTTTTAAGAAAATAAAACTTCAGCAGTTTTTACAATTTTTTAAATTGTACTTATTGTACAATAAGTACATTTAAAAAAAACTGATGAGCTTATTGTCTCAACACTAGAACTCAGGAAGCAGAGGCTGCAGTAACGAATCTATCTTAACGAATTTCTTAAGGATTTCTTAGAGAGCTCACAGTGCACAGCTGCAATATTCGTATATAAATATATTTTCACAGCAACATTAACAGCATCGTCTTAAAAATTAAGTACATTCAAAACTTTTTGGCTTTTCTAGCAGAACATTCAGATTTAGGTCCTACAGTTCTCTTTAGGACATACTGTATTTGGCATAGACATATTATTGCATTAATACAGATCAAGTTTAGTGCAGTTTTTATACTAGGCTGGAACAAACAAGATTAAACTTCTGCTGGTTTAACATCTCATCTGACATAGTCACAAACTCCAAGAAATATCAATCAACAATCAACAATCTCTGTCACACAAGCTAAAGAAAATCAGATGAGCTACAGCTTTAACTAAACTTTATATATAAACTTTATATTTCTTTATATTGCTTAGTATAATGACCGGATAATACAGTTTAGGCTCTGCGCAGTGTTCATGCAGCACCAAGCAAAAAGAGGCAGGTAAGGATGAGGACCGGGGCTGTGTGCTGACTCAGGGCTCCTCCTCTTGGTGAGAGAGTCTCACCGGAAAAGACAAAAACTGACCTATTTAAGATGGACTGGGTGGTGCGATAGTTTTCCACCAACAACTGGGGTACAGATGCGTTCTTATCCGAGTAATACAGTCGCTCTGTGAAGGGCAAATACTGAAACGATAAAAAGTGGGTTATTATTAGAGAGATAAGCATAAGTCAGGTCGAGAAGGACTGTATGACTTAGCAATTACAAGTAAAAGGTAAGGTTAAGCATAAAAGCAAGAGGTGAAAAATTAGTATGTTCTCTGTAACTCTGTTTCAGGGTTGAGTAGAGAATAACGATGCAGGGTGATGGATGTGACACGGCGCAGCTAAAGCTGAGCAAAGTTTACTTAGTAAAAGTTTTACCTGCACATTATCCTTAACTAAAAACTGAACGTCTGCTCAAAAGTACCTGAAAAGATAGATTATATGCTTTTGAGCTAATTAGAAATTTAACATATANGCTGAGAGGCGAACGTGCTAAACCACTAAGCCACCGTGCCGCCCAAAAAATGGACCAATTCAATTGAATTCTCCAAACCATCCCATATAGAGTGTGTTTATGCCCAGTGATAGATTGGCACCCTGTCCTGGGTCTATCTTCCCAGCGCCCGAAATGGATGGGTATGAACCCCCCCACGACCCTAGTAGAGCATAAAGCGGAAGATAATGATGGATGGAAGCACCTTGGAGAGCACAGCCGGCATGATGTGTGTGTTTTGTGTGTGCTACCTGTTTTTTGGAAATAAAAATGGACCTTTCAAACACGATCCAGTGAACGTTTTGGAGGCAAGGGGGAGAGGTTTGACTTCCATTATAGAGATAAAACCTTCCATCAGGAATAAGATGTAACAGCGGTTTTGGAACCACAGTCACTGAATCTCCTGAAAAATTGGAAGCAAAACAAGAAGAAGAGTGAAAGTAGAATTTAGATTTAAATTTAAAAGAATTTAGTTTTTAGTAACTAATGTGTGTGTGATACCTGGATAAGGAACACTGGCGACAGCATCAGATATGGCTTCAAACCCTCTATTCAGTTCAGCACCAATCTGAGAACAGAAACCTTTTTAAAACTGATGTTTTAAAAATGTCTTTCATTCATTCATGCATTCATTCATTCTCTTCCGCTTTATCTTATATATTAGGGTCGAGGCGGGGGTTCCCCATGCCCATCTGGAGGAGAATGTTTCGGGTGCTGGGCAGATAGACCCAGGACAGGGTGCCAATCTATCGCTGGGCACACACTCACGCACGCATACACACTCTATATGGGGCAATTTGGAGAACTCAATTGACTTGTTCCATGTTTTTGGACTGTAGGAGGAAACTGGAGGACCCGGAGGAAACCCACGCGGACAGGGGGAGAACATGAAAACTCCACCCAGATGGGGAATCGAACCGGGAATCCCTAGTGCTGAGAGGCGAAGGTGCCAAACCACTAAGCCACCGTGCCGCCCATTGTCTACCATTTACAACTCATTAATAAGTAAGTAGGCGTCACGGTGGCTTGGTGGTTGGCACGTTCGCCTCTCAGCGCTAGGGATTCCCGGTTCGAATCCCCATCTGGGTGGAGTTTCCATGTTCTCCCCGTGTCTGCGTGGGTTTCCTCCGGGTTCTCCGGTTTCCTCCCACAGTCCAAAAACATGGATCAAGTTAATTGAAATCTCAAAATTGCCCCATATAAAGTGTGTCTGTGTGAGTGAGTGTGTGCCCAGCGATGGATTGGCGCCCTGTCCTGGGTCTATCTGCCCAGCG
>JAFMOD010000065.1:666969-692852 GCA_019802435.1 Corydoras maculifer | reverse complement strand
GCCCAGCGCCCGAGACGTTCTCCCCTGGATGGGCATGGGGAACCCCACCGCGACCCTGATAGAGGATAAGCGGGAGATAATGAATGAATGAATGAATAATAAGTAAGTATCCATAAGAGTTGAGAAATCAGTTAAAACGTCTCACATCGATAAAGATTCCGATCATAAGCAGATTAGTCTTCACATCTGAAGCCTCGAACCCAGGTGGCTCACCCACGAGCTGCAGCTGACAAAAAACTGTTCAATCACTGCTTAAATGGTGCTTTTTCTTCTGAAACTGATTCTTAACAAAAAGAATCAAGCGAGTCCTTCAGGTGGTTACCTCCATGGGAAACTTTCGTCTGTTGAGCGTGTGCTCTGATCCGTTGGTGGTCGCTGTGCCCCAGTGCAACCTCATCTCCTTGAGCTGATATCTTTGGGTCAAATGTGCTCCAGCTACCTCCATTCCTTCTTCAAACTGCACTAAAACTGTACACACACACACACACACACACACACACACATCTCTTAATTCCTGGAAGGAAATATTTTAACGCAGTGGCTTTTAACCTTCTTCTCACACAGCCCATTTTGTTCATTATTCATAATTATATAAATTGTCTTATAATAAAAACATTGACTCCTACCAGTGTGTTTGTCGTTCTTTACAACCCATGATGATTGATTTATTTCAAAGATGATTTTCTTCAAAGGGGCAGTGATGCCCCCTTTTATCATTTCTGGGCGTATGTTTATGGGAGAGCCGGGGTATGTGGGTGCGCAGAAGGGAAAGGATTTAACCCAACTGTAAGGATCTGATGAAGAAAGAAGCAACATTAACTGAAAGACATTAATATTAACGTCCCCAGCGTTGCACTGCACCAAAACTGTGGCTCCTTTTTATGCACTGCTTCTGTAATAATGTTCAACAGAACATAGAGACCGACTGATTTAATTACAAATACTTTAAAGAGAATATAATTAAAGGTATTTCCTTTAAAAATAATTGTGGTTATTGGAGTGTTGGCGTCTGCAGATAACGTGGGGGTTTGTAAGACTTACTGCAGTGGTTTTCTGTGTAGCAGTAATCAGAAGGCCGAGCTAAAAAAAAAAACAAATATTAAAAAAATATGTTAAAATTTTAATAAAAAAAAAAAACAGCATCAGTTTCCTGAATAAATTCATTAATGCATCGGTCCATCACACCAGAGCTTGTAGGAGGTCCAATTTCCAAACCTCTCAGCATGAAGAACACAACAGAAAGCGTCCAGGAGGACATGCTGAACACATCTCTGTAATCAAACACATCAGATAATAAGCATTACAATACCACACAGTAAATTACTAACATTACATAACCTGAAAAAATAAAAAAAAGGGGGGGGGCAGTTCTCTGGGGTTATATTACTTTATCTACTTTACGGCCATTATCTGAATTCAATTGTCATTGATTTCGTGTTCTATTATTTTCAGTACTGACACATAAAGATCAAATTAAGCAGCACATATTTCTGCATGTTTTATTTATAGGTTTTACATCAATAAAAGCTTTTAACACGTCATAACGTCCAGCCGATACAACACCCTCTAGCTATGTCAGAATGTCAGCCTAACGTCGTGACATCGCAAAACATTCCAAAGTGAGACGTTTTAAAAGACTTATCTGAACCTGAAACGAGGCTGAAGTTGTTTTGTTCGGCGCCTCCGACGCGTTCGGCTCTTTGTGCGTCTTATGCGTCTTTTTCACCTGCTGAGGTCAGCGCACACGCTGAAAGGGTGCGTTCACGCTTCCCCCTTTTTGTGCAGATGGTTGTTTGCAGACATACAATTTGTAAGGACGATCAAATTTGAATGATCATGGTATGTATCGCGCCACTGTGAATGCAAAATATGAGACCGCTGTAATAAAATATGTAATTGATAAAAAAAATAATTAAAAATTATAACAAAAACAAAATGACACCCAATTATATGAACGTGAATAAATTGAATTATTTCATGTATTTCAAGATTTTAGACATTAGATTTTGAAATTACACCAATTGAACTTTTTTTTTTTAAGTTTTGTTTTTATGCTTTTGTGCAATTTGTATGCGTAGCAGTAATCAGAAGGCCTAAAACAAACCGAAATGTTACAATTAAAACTGCACTGCTTTCCTGAATGAATTCTGAATAAATCGTTATCTCGTGATCACCGCTTATTTTTGAGAAACCGAATAAGTGGTTCCGTCAAAACACAGTGACGTTTTTTAATAATTAAAACCAAGGTCCTGTGACTCAGTAGTGAACGCGCCCTGCTCGTCCGTCTTTAAAGTAAACTGTAGCTTTTATTGTAAATTTGCTATCTTATAAAAATAAGTTGAACGCATTACTAATTTAGAGTTTTCTCTCAATTGTAAATCGCTTTGGATCAAAGCGTCTGTTAAATGAATAAATGTGTTTCATTCTTCATCAGTAAGGAGCTTTTCTCCAAACACGTCACTAGGTGGCAGCATTCACACACATTACCTGAACTAATGAGACTGGATGAAACGCCTAAAGAGGTGTCTCCCAAAATTTTCCTTCATATAGGTTTAAAGAGATGTCGAGAAGTTATATGGTATTAATTCTCGCAGCTTATTCACTTTCTTACTTTCTTTCTGCTCAAAAGGGGAAACCAGGATCATCTTGCTGTAATAAAAACATGAGTAATATTCACTGTATGGTTCATTCCATCCCATTTCCACAGGTGTAAAAAAAACAAGAACATAGCCAAGCAATTCGGACAGTGTGTAACTTTTCATTCATTCATTCATTCATTATCTTCTGATTTATCCTCCATTTGGGTCGCGGGGGGGGGAGAACGTTTCAGGTGCTGGGCAGATACACCCAGGGCGCCAATCCATCGCTGGGCACACACTATCTCACACACAGGCACACTCTATATGGGGCAATTTTGAGAACTCAATTGACTTGATCCATGTTTTTGGACTGTGGGAGGAAACCGGAGAACCCGGAGGAAACCCACGCAGACACGGGGAGAACATGGAAACTCCACCCAGATTGGGATCCGAACCGGGAATCCTTAGCGCTGAGAGGAGAACGTGCTAAACCACTAAGCCACCGTGTGGCCAGTTTGTAACTTAATGACAATTTAAAAATCTTCCTCATGTTTCCAGCATCACTGTGCATCAGTGCACAGTGCAATGTGCATGTAAACAGGAAACCTGACTGACCCACACAGACCCCTGAAATCATCCAACACTTTTGAAATGAACAGAAATAAAGATGTGAACCAGACCCTCACATCCAGCATCAGTGTCTGACCTCACAAATGCTCTTCTGTAGGAAACTCCTTTAGCCTCACTCCATAATCGTGTAGAACGCTGTTATAGCTGCAACAGGGGACAAGCTTAGAATGACGCAATGTGTAAGTGTGCTGTTCATAGTCTGCCTAATTCATCAAGCATATTCATCAATGCCATTATAAACAGATTACTCAACCAGTTAGCACTCCAATATGACTTTTGTGTAATCGTGATCAGAGGTGTTAATGATGCCTCACTTCAGTTCATCACCATGTTGGTATTCTAACCTCCTTCTCGGTCCCTCTGTCTCTCTCTTTCCCACTTCCCCTAATTCTGGAGCTTTGATGGCATGCCATGCTTCTCTCACACTGGAGGTCTTTTCATAAACAGCACCTGTTAGGAAGGGGAGGAGGGGGCTGTTGTTGCAGGCAGGGCATTCACAGATTCACAGACAGGTGTGTGTGTGTGTGTGTGTGTGTGTGTGTGTGTGTGTGTGTGTGTATTGCAGGAACTAAGGGATGTTTTAATAGAAAGAGAATGAGGCGTTACTGCTGCTGTTTCTCAAACCAAGCAACTGATGACCCTCAATAAGAACTTAAATGAGTCACAATGTCTTTACCTGTCATTTCAGGAGCACAAAACAATGAGTGCAGGGAAGATAAGAGTTGCACAAAAACCTCATTTGATGGTCTGAATGTGTGTGTGTGTGTGTGTGTGTGTGTTTGTTTGATGAGCACCGGATCTGGACACAGAGGGTCTCATCCTCTTGCTTCGGACCACAAAGACCCCGTTGATGCAACACTGAGAGACTGGTATTATGAGCATTATGGGGATAAATAACTCTCCTGTCCATGACTCAAATGCACTGCCAGTCCAGCTGCACGCACGCACACACACACACATACACACACACTTAAAACGGCACACATCCTCCCGCCAAATCCAGAGTCGGATGCTGGGCATCGTGCCAGAGAGTACGATGGGCAGCTATAAAAGCAGAGTGAAGATGTGATGGATGGGGAGAGACAGGAAACATTTGAACCAACTATTTGAAATAATGTTTGTTAAATGAGGGTGGCAGCACTGAACTATTTTTTTATACAGTCTCCACAGGACATTTTATCTGACTGAAGTCGATATTTTACCCAAACATCTCTTTATTCATTTCCATTGCCACCGATGTATAAGATCATTACGTAGTCCTACATTTTGGACAATGGTATGCCTGCAACTTTTGTGCAACAGTATGGGGAAGGCTCAGCATGACTGTGCCTGCGCAGAAAGCAAGGTTTGGGTAAATAGCAACAGATATTTATGTTAAAAATATGGTGCATTGCATTCTGAACAACCCAAACAGTTCATTTAAAAAAATACATTTTAAAGATGTATATTCTTATTTTTTGCTTTAATGTGTGAGGGCATCATTTGTAAATACAACTGGAGAAATGGAGTTTTGAGTTCAGGCTGTAAGACAATAAGGCTTTCAAAGGCAGGTGAAGATTTTCTATAGGCACTGTGTTTATGAGCATGAAATGAACAGCTGTGTGTGTGTGTGTGTGTGTGTGTGTGTGTGTGTGTTACCTGCCCAGTTGAAACAGTAGAATTAGTTTGTTTTAATTGCAGGAAGCCCCATGTCCAATTCATTTAGCTGCAGAAGGAAAGTGGAGAAAGCCCTGGATTAGAAGAACTGAAACACACACACACACACACACACACACACACACACACACACACACACTTCTGGATATGATTTTCCTAATTCAAAACATGCACACAATCAGCAGGTTTAAACTGGACATTTTAATCCAGAAAACATAAAGACATTATTTATATACAGTGCATTAAAACAGGTAGAGCCTGAGGTCCGGTTTTGATTTCTCATCAGTCACTAATGACATGAAGGCTGTTTTAATCAGAAATAAACCTTTAACAAGTTCATATATAGCAATAACAGGATGTCTGAATCCACTATCTATAGATCATTATATATTGTTTCTCTCAAAGTATTTTTTTTTTACTATCAGACATAATTATTCATGGTAACGCTTAAACCTTTAAAATAAAGATGATAACGTTTACTTTTCCATTCAATCATTTTGTAGAGGGTTTCATTCAAAGCAACTTAGAATTTCTGCTAAACTGTTCACTTCTCTTATGCACTGAATATTATTTTCCTTTATTAAACTGTTCTGAGAAACAACATTTTTTTAATAAAAAAAAAAACCCAGATTAACAATTATACAAAATTTCAACCAGTCTATCTGGTGCCAACAACCACGCCACATTCCAAATCATCACGCAGACATTTATACATTACATGGTTGCATAATGAATTAAAGAAATTATTGCATTGAGCAGAAGGTGTGCAAGAACAGCAGGTTCATGTATAAAAGGGTAACTCCTCAGAAACTCTGAGCAAAATTTAGATTTTTTTTTAAATTAAAGGACATTTAAAGCACATTCAATTTCTCAATATTGTTAAAATTGATCAATACTATGAAGTTAACATGATGTAATAAGATCACGATTGTGTTGATTATTATTTCTGAGGCAGTTTTTTGGGATTAGTGTGTTTGTGGTTAAAATGTAATGGGGGGAAGACAGAAGAAAATACTGAAGAGCATTCTCACCCCACTGTCATGTGAATGCTCACACCCACCACCCTCACTGCAGCCACTAGCTGAACTGGTTATACGCTCAACCTGACCAAAGAGTGTCTCGGGGATTAATGGATCTACAACCACAAAGGTGTGGAAGTGTGTACTGGAGGTGGATTTCCTTCATTGTCATGGATGTGAGCAGAGCTGCAGATCAGGGCTGAGCTTTGATTGACCCTAATGGCCTATCAGTGGGCAATTCTGAATAAGAATGGAAGTTCCCTTAAGGGAAGGGCACTGGGGCCAGGTGGGTCCCCTCCGGCTGGCCATACAAGTCAGAACCCAAATCTGACTGGTCGGGATGAGGCAACTTTTATATGAAGAAAGAGACACGGTCACAGCTCATAAGAGTCTTTTGGACAGACTCATGCACTGAGAATGTTTCAACAGGGACATATAAAATTCCTCATGCTTCTGACCCTGTAGATGCCCCGTTACACCTGAGTGGAATCTTCTACGGGGATTACACTGCGAATTTACAAGAAACGTATCCTGTTTCAGACTCGTAAATCTTCCAGAGGTCACGCTGAAGCTGTTTTATGAGCTACTCACATACGTTTAATCGAATCTCACAGCAAACTGACCGTTGACTTTGTCTTTTTTTTTTTTTATTTGCCCTGCTCTTCAAATGCATGTGGGTGAGTGAGGCTCCCGGTGCTGGTAGTGCTGAGATTCAGGCCGAGAGGCTTGTGAGGTCTTAAATCGTGGAGGTGGGTAATGTGGATAAGACATCAAAAGAAAGCCTGACCACAGGGGAGAGCATGATGAGGGGAAGAGAGAGGGGGGAGGATGAGGTGAGGAGGGTAAGGATATCAAAAAGTTAGAAAATACTAACCTGAGACCCAAGTCAACATTTGCCCGCTTGCTGTTGCAGTGAACTGTAGAAAAGGACATACTGTACATGTGTCTGGATGTAAAAAAAACACTATATGGCCAAAAGTATTAGGACACACCCCTTAATCATTCAAGTGTTTAACCAGTCAGTGCCACAGTTTTAAAAAATCAAACTCATTGTCTTTGTTTTCATCTTTTTAGAAAAAGTTTGGGAAAGACTCTTATCCATTATGGCATGACTCTGCCATGCACAAACTTAGGGGGGGGGGGGGGGGGGGGGGGGGGGGGGGGGGGGGGGGGGGGGGGGGGGGGGGGGGGGGGGGGGGGGGGGGGGGGGGGGGGGGGGGGGGGGGGGGGGGGATATATATATATATATATATATATATATATATATATATATAGGCGGCACGGTGGCTTAGTGGTTAGCACATTCGCCTCTCAGCGCTAGGGATTCCCGGTTCGAATCCCCATCTGGGTGGAGTTTCCATGTTCTCCCCGTGTCTGCGTGGGTTTCCTCCGGGTTCTCCGGTTTCCTCCCACAGTCCAAAAACATGGATCAAGTTAATTGAATTCTCAAAATTGCCCAATTTAGAGTGTGTGTGGGTGGGTGGGTGTGTGCCCGGCGATGGATTGGCGCCCTGTCCTGGGTCTATCTGCCCAGCGCCCGAGACGTTCTCCCCTGGATGGGCATGGGGAACCCCACCGCGACCCTAATAGAGGATAAGCGGAAGATAATGAATGAATGAATGAATGAATATATATATATATATATATATATATATATATATAAGTGTGTGTGTGTGTGTGTGTGTGTTTCACAGCATGGATGGTTTAAAATGTGGAGAACACAATCCTCTATGTGCAACAATAAACTAAATAGATCACTTTATCAGTTTATAAATATATGGGTGAGTGAGTTTGTTGGAACAGAACAGACCCACTGACTGCCCTCACAACAGTTTTGTGATGAGCTACAATAGACAATGTGTAAACATTAGTGCCTGACCTCACGCACTTGATTCCCAAAACCCGCTTCAAAATCTAATAGAAAGTCCTCCCAGGAGCTGACCTTGCTTTGTTGCTCCATAGGTATCTCAGACCCCCCCTCCCCAATCCCTGTCTAGGGATGAGATGATTAATCGTGTTTGCAATTAATCGTGATAAAAAAATGTTACAATTGATTTATCACACAAGTGCCTCAACATTGCCATGACAACATTGATAATGAAAATTCATATAGTCAGATCTTTAGCACAGCCCAAAAATATGTTCAACTACAGCAAACTCGTTTTCTTTATCCTTACAAACAAAAACTGATTTTCTTTTTGGAACACAAATTAAATATTTTTAATTAAATATTTTGTGTTAATAATCGGCAAAAACTCTGTGTTGTCTTTTTTTGATAACAAAGTGTTAGTTTGTGTTTACATTAAATGAACAAACATAAAATTTCACCAAAGTTAATTATTGAATTATAATCGTATTAAAAAAGTAATGTTAGTAAAGGCGGTAATCATACCATTAAAATCTGTAGTCGTCTTATCTCTGGTCCTGAACTTTATGAGGTCCAGTCTTGTCACTGTGCACCCCGCTGTCATCACTGCAGTCTCACGCACAGTTCATTCTTCTTACAATGTTCAGTAGGTTTGGGGGTCAGGGCCATAAAGTCCCTCCACACCAAACAAATCATGCTGCAACAGGGTAGGGCCTTCCTCAAATTGTTCTTACAATGTCACCCTTCAATGAAAACGAATGAGTCGAGGTTAACTGATAACAACAGACAGCATTTCCACTTACTTTAGGACACAGAGACGACATTATCTCTTAAACCAGGATGGAAAATAATTTAAATAAATTTTGCATGTCACTCAAATTGCAGTTAAAAAACATGATTTGTCGTCTTAACTCACACTCTGATTGGTTGTTTTTATGAGGGGCAGGGCATCCTGTAATATGAATTCCTGATTGTTGTTCATTTTTCAGCCAGTGACCTGTCTCTGCGACTGATGAAACTGATAAGGTTACATAAATCAGCTGAACTCTTTTTGTAAACCTCAGCTTCCTTTCCATCTGTCCATCCGTCTGTGGACACGGGGACGAACTAAGCGACGCCACCATGAATGAGGGGCGAGTCTGTTCTATTGTCTACATGATTTTACTCACAGAACTCAGTTATAGTTCTGTTTATGAACAAACAGCAGCAGATTTATTGGCACCTTTGCAAAAGAATGCAAAAATATTTGTTTGCACAGCCTTAGTGCAAAACTAATCCTTAGGGTGATTAGTTTCATTACACACACACACACACACATTATATATATATATATATATATATATATATATATATATATATATATATATATCATTATCTTACGCTTTATCCTCTTTATCCTATATTAGGGTTGTGAGGGGGTTCCCCATGCCCATCCAGGGAGAATGTTTCGGGCGCTGGGCAGATACACCCAGGAACGGGCACCAATCTATCACTGGACACACACTCACACACGCATACACACTCTACATGGGGCAATTTGGAGAACTCAATTGACTTGATCCATGTTTTTGGACTGTGGGAGGAAACCGGAGAACCCGGAAGAAACCCATACAGACGCGGGGAGAACATGGAAACATACATACATTACATATATATATATATATGTAAAGAGAAGGGGAGAGAGAGAGTGAGAGAGAGAGGGTTGCATCAGGAAAATTATTCAGGATGACGGTGACTGCAAAAAGAATTAAGTGAAGGAGTATGGAGCTGAGATGCTGAGGGGTGTGTAGCTCAGAGGTTGGAGTGTTACGCTTTCAATCTGGTTTTGGGGGTCTAGTGAAGTTACCAAGGTGGGTCCTTGAGCAACGCCCCAACCCTCATTACATCCTTGGTGCTGTATGGACATGGACAACTCTTGTGTTTGGATGAAAGCATTCACTAAATGACCTGCTGTAGATGCTGACTGGCTGATGAAGGAGATTTCTGAAGATAAAAGTCTGAATGTCTTAATAAGCAGAAGACACAGCAGCCATGAGTTCATAGTGCTGTTTAAACACTGCACACGCCACATTACAGACCACTCGCTGTGATAAGAACCTCCATCACTGATTTTTAATTGAGTTTCGCGCTCTCTTTACCATCCTCTCTCTCTGTCTCTCTCTCTCTCTCTCTCTGTCTCTCTCTCTCTCTCTCTCTCTCTCTGTCTCCACCCCCGAGTGAGAACAAATTGTAGCAGTAATGTGGTGAGTATATCAGATGACAGTTTGTTACCCTTTGAAGATCTGAGGGGTGTAAGCGGAGACATGGAACCGATGAAATACACATGCACATGCACGTGCGCACGCACACACACACACACACACACACACACAAACACACACACACGGTGAGATGTACAAACAAAAGTATTGGGGCATGTACACATTACACCTACAAGGGATTTTATGACATCTCATTGGATGTTGCTCTGAATTTTTAAACTGATGGATGTGAATTTATTGCAGTTATAGAAGTACATATTACTAACCTACCTGGTATCAACAATCATGCCACAGTCATGAAAGAAAGAAAGTCAATACTGTAACAACAAATTCAATACTGTAATAAGTTAATGATCATGTCCAACTACCTGTATTCATTCATTCATCAATTTTTTCATTTACCCTGATTAGGGTTCAGGGGATGGGAATGTTGCCTATCCCAGCACTTATAAGGGGAAAAGTGAATAAACACCCTAAACAGGGCTCAAGTCAATTGGATGGGCGACAACTCATTTACTCACACATGCACACCAGGGGCAATAACTTAACTTAACCTACTCGCAAGTTCTTGTACTGCGGATGTAAAACCAGAGCTTCCAAAGAACACAGATATAAAGAGAACATGCCAAATCACTGTAAGTATCTTGTCTGACCTGCCAGGGAATGGAAACCAGGAGCTTCCTGCTGTACTGAGAGCAAACCCTCATAAAACATATGAATAAAGTTTTTTTTATTATAATAAGTACATAATATCCGAGAAGTTAGCTTTATTATTTAAATGTGTATGTCAATAAAACATTAAAACCAAATAAATTCCACCTGACTGACCTCCTTAATCAATGCCAGATTGTGCAGCGCTTTATGGTCAGACTTAAGCTTTATTGTTTTCTGTGAACGTTCTTGCGGCTGGTTGATACTGATTAAGACCTTGGCTCTGCGCAGGGGAGTGTGTGGTGTTGATGGAGGATTTGCACTTCTGGTTGTTATAATGAGGTTCAGCAGCTGCGGCACATGCCCACAAACACACACTCATAATAAATCCCCTCTCAGACCTCATAATTGGTCTGTAATTAAGCCTGAGAGCACATTAAAGCACATCGTCAGATCCATTACGGTCGCGAGCGGCTCCTTATTGCTTCGTTGTGCGGTCTAATGCCTAATGAAGCAAGTTGAGAGGAAATCCTGATGCTGGTTACATACACACCCAGTGAGTCCTGAACTTTACTGACTATACTATTGTTTAGATGCTTAAAAATAAAAATTACTATAATAGAATTACACATACTTTTAAAATAGTGCTTCTGAGCCCTGCTTATTTTTCTCATTTTTATTAAATGTTCTTTTGGTGCTAAAAGTACCTCAAACAGCATATAAGGAACTATAATCATCTCTTGTTTCTGCAATGTGGAATATACTTACTTTTACATTTCTGAAAACCATAAGAAATGACTTACTACATGAAGTAAGTCTTTAAATCTAAATCAAACAAGATTCAAGAGATTCAAGATTCAAGCAAATTTTATTATCATTAATATCACATGTGGTACATGAGATAAGAACGAAATTTTGGGTCATGGACCTGGATTACCCTGTTATTTTAAAGTTATTATAAAGTCATTCATCCATTATCTTCTGCTTTATCCTGTAGTAGGGTCGCAGGGGGGTTCCCCATGCCCATCCAGGGGATAACCTCTCGGGCGCTGGGCAGATACACCCAGGACAGGGCGCCAATCCATCGCTGGGCACGCTGAGAACTCAATTGACTTGATCCATGTTTTTGGACTGTGGGAGGTAACCGGAGAACCCGGAGGAAACCTACGCAGACACGGGGAGAACATGGAAACTCCACCCAGATGGGGATTCGAACCGGGAATCCCTAGCGCTGAGAGGCGAACGTGCTAAACCACTAAGCCACCGTGCCGCCTATTTTAAAGTTATCATTTAAATTTAGATTTTAAAAAAGAAAATGAGAATTTTTTAAAAACAAGTATCTATTCTTAATATTCACAGTTTTTGGCCCTCAGGGGGTTTTGGGTTGCACTGCATCTGGTCCTGCTGGACCTGAAGAGGAACTGGTGTCTCTGGAAAATGGTTCCTCCTGTAAACCTGCTCATCAACACCGGAATAAACAAATTTCGAATCAGTCTTTAATCTTAAGGACAGTTTCTTGTGTAACAAAAACACACTCACATCAGGAGTCCCATTTACCTCAAAGGAAACGTTTATGATAGAACTGTGTAATTAGTGTAATTAATACAATCCAATTTAACTTTAACTTCTTATTAATACCATAAAAAAACAAAGTGTTGTGATTGCATGAATTCTGATTACTGATAATCACCTATCCAGCATTAGTGTGTTACCTGTTGTAGATGTAACAACTTATTTTCACATAGTTATTATGGTATGTTATTTGACACGGGAGATTACAAAGTTTGGCACACGTTCTAATAAAGATTAACTTTAATTCTGTGGTTTATAACGACATTTTAAACAAAATTTTAACTTTGTGGTTGCAGTATTTTCCTCATCCAGCATTGACCACGCCACAGTCCCAAGACAGAGGACAATAATGTGCACTGTTCAAAAATCCATCTAAACACCTCTGGAATGAAAACACTGAATGTGATTTATGATTAATTATCCAAATGACTCAGGTGTCAAATTGTCCAAACTCCTAGACTTTTACAGCTTATGCAAAGTCTTCAACCAAAACGCAGAGACTCAATGCAAATGATGTGATTTCAGAATAATTCTTCCAGTTTTAGAATATTAGTGTAACAGGACGTCTACATACTTATTGTTATGTAGTAAAAGCCTACAAGGGTTATTAATACACCCAATGTATTTTATTAGTTTATATGTGCATTAATAATGTGTGGGGGGTGGGGGAGCTTTTATATATCACATTTCTCAGCACACATTTTTTTCCTACAAAAACTTTTATCCATATTACATTTCTTTTGCACTTTATTTAATTTAAATGTTAACACCTCCAGTCCTCGTGGTTTTTGGTTGGAATTATATAATTCCGTCTTGTATACAGCTCATTTGTAAGAAAATTATTTATCTCCATTTAGTAGCAGATATAATGAAGCACTTTTTTATTTTTAACCTTTATTTTACAAAACCTCAACTAAGCGGGTCAATTTTATACATTTATTACTGTTCTCTCATTTGTAAGTCGCTTTGGATGAAAGAAGCTGCTAAATGATTAAATGTAAATGTGTTCCAGGTTTAATATTATTAAACTTCATTCATTCATTGGGGGGGGGGGGGGGGGGGGGGGGGGGGGGGGGGGGGGGGGGGGGGGGGGGGGGGGGGGGGGGGGGGGGGGGGGGGGGGGGGGGGGGGGGGGGGGGGGGGGCGGTGGGGTTCCCCATGCCCATCCAGGGGAGAACGTCTCGGGCGCTGGGCAGATTGACCCAGGACAGGGCGCCAATCCATCGCTGGGCACACAATCACTCACACAAACACACTCTATAGGGGGCAATTTGGAGAATTCAATTGACTTGATCCATGTTTTTGGACTGTGGGAGGAAACCGGAGAACCCGGAGGAAACCCACGCAGACACGGGGAGAACATGGAAACTCCACCCAGATGGAGATTCGAACCGGGAATCCCTAGCGCTGAGAGGCGAACGTGCTAACCACTAAGCCACCGTGACGCCTATTTATTAAACTTTAAAAGTTTTATTTATTTTATTATATCTTTTACACCATTTGTGTGAGTGTTTGCACTCACAGCATTTTCTTCATCTGTAATGTTTTAGTGTATTTCACTCTTGAAGTCCAAACTTTTAAGTGTTATAAGATAAGTTTTACATGCAAAATCACTTGTATTTAAAGCTTAGGTTCAGATTCCTCCCGTTTGCAGACAACACGACACGACACGACCCGTGCTGATTGATTCATAACATGTTTAATACAGTAGTTAGTTACAGAACGGTCAGCCAAAATAAAGCATCATTCGCGAGTCCGCCGTTATCACACCACCCTGCTGCTCGTACCCTCTCCCACCTTTCTGCCGCCCTCCCGTTCTCAAAGACATTTGTCAGCTGCCATCTGTCTGTCTGTCCTGTCTCCTCCTCCCGTCTCTCCCTGACCTCTCTTTAAACTATTTAATTAAGCCACAACACCTTTACTTCAGTTACTCACCCCTTCCTATTACACACACACACACACTTTGAAGATTTCATGAGCAAACACAAGTCACAGTCAGGGAGAAGGGCTCATTATTCATGCTCATGCATTTACATCTTAAACAAGTGCTGCGGGGACTTAAACACATAGTGGACATAAAAGTAGGAAAATACTGTACAATTTGTAAACCAGTGTAAATAGGATCATACACATCAAGGGAAGCAATATGGCAGGATAAACTACAGACGCTTACATGTGCAGTGTTTTGCAGAAAGCAGTTGAAGGTGTGAATAGACCTGAAGTGTTTTCCAGCCAATGAGACTGATAAAGTATGACTTCATTTCTGTAACGCAAGCTTTAAAATGAGTCCGCCGACGTGACTGGCATCAATCAAACACAAGAAACGTGTTGCTTCTTGCCGTACTGTGAGTGTTATGAAGGTACGTTTGATTCCTGATGCTTGGTATTGTGCCGCACTATCAATATCACATTGTCATATGCCCCACCCATAACATACATGAATATATTCATATATAAACATTCAAAGTTAAACCGAATGTCCTCCTCTCACACATACACATATACCATTTATGATACAGTAAAAGCCAATCTGTGAGTATTTACACTGTACATATACCTGTGTAAATGGCTCTTTGTTATAAGTTCGGATTAAAGAAGAGCATCTTAAAATGTCCCAAGTCTCATCTTTCGAATCGGCCTTCGCGTATGAGGCTCAGCCCAGTCCTGCCGCCAGATCAGACCAGCCGCCTGGCTCCATCCCATCCCCTCTCCTCATCCCATTTTTCGAGTGGCTCCCCTGACCCGTCTCCTCGAGCTCTTCGTCTCCTCACACTTTGGTGGCGAGTGAGTGCAGCTCGGACTTCTGGGTCTGAGCGCTGATGGTGGATGAGGCGTAGCTGACGTGGCCGTGCACCACCTTCTTCAGGCTGAGCAAGCAGAGGCAGCGTGAGCGGAAGCGCAGATCGAAAAAGGCATACAGGAAGGGGTTAAGGCAGCTGTTAATGTACGCCAGGCAGGTCGCGTAGGGATGCGCCAGGAGCAAGAAGTGCAGGAAACTGCAGGATGTCGGGGCCAAGCCTAAATAGGAGAGGGCATCCATGCTCTTCAGGACATGGAAGGGCGTCCAACACAGGGCAAACACGACCACTAAGGTGGTGATGATCTTCAAGAGACGTCGCTTCTTCTGGTCCTCTTTGCGCAGGTGCCCGAAGTGGCGCGCCACTGTACAGCCGATCAAGCAGTAACACACAGTCATGGCCAGGAACGGGAGCAGGAACCCGAGTGCGGACGAGGACAAGCTCAGCCCGGCGATCCACAGGGACTCATGCTGCTGGTTAAGTGTCACCAAACTGAAGTCCATGGCGCACGTGGTGCGGTTTCCGTCGTCCACTGTGGTCCGGAAGAGCAAAGTGGGCGCTGCGAGAGTCCCTGAGAGGAGCCAGATGGCACCCAGTGACACCATCACAGTGCTTCTGGATCTTAGGCGGCTGCTGCTGAGCGAGTGCACAATCGCTAGGTAGCGGTCAAAACTCAGGCAGGTGAGGCAGAAGACACTGGCATACATGTTCACCAGGACCACATAGCTGCTGATCTTGCAAAGAGCCACGCCGAAGGGCCAGTGGTACCCCAGAGCCGTGTAAGCAGCCCAAAGTGGCAGGGTCACCACAAAGGTCAGATCAGCCAGAGCCAGGTTGCCAATGTAGACGTCTGCGGCCCGGCGTTTGGACTTAGCCGAGCGCCACATGGTGAAGATGACCACCCCATTCCCAGATAGGCCCAGGATAAAGATGAGCATGTAGAGAACCGGGATGAGGGAGTAGGATGGCTCCCACTCGGAGTAGTCACACACGGTCTCGTTATCTTCATAATAATCATAACCATCTGGGTACTCCGTGGTATCCATTGTAAGAAGATGCGAGTGAAGACTCCACCAAGGACAAAACTTGCTGGAACGTCCTTAAAGATTCTTGAACGAAAGGTCCAGATGTGTTGTCAAACCAAAAGTTGCTCGGCTGCAAATGGGCAACTTGTTGGCTTTTCCCTGTGAACAGAAGTCTCACTGTGAAGTTCTGCACATGGGCAGCAGGAGTAAGAGCAGAGTGTGTGTTTAAATGAAGGGGGGGAAAGAGTCACCCAGCCTATTTAACCCCGGTCCCCCCCATCTCTACCTCTCCGCCCCTCAGACACCCCTCTGTTCCTTTAAAGCACAGCCCCCTATATCCCAGTATTCCACCCCCCTGAGCCTCCAGGTCCCTGAGTGGGTCAACACAGCAGGAATTAACTCTTGTTTTTCTTCTTAATGAAAAAGTAATGGTCCATGCTTTTTTTCGAGTCAGGCCTGAAATCAGGGCTGACCAAAGAGCCCTCCCTGCTTGTGTCTTGCAAAGCCACCAGAAACTTTTCAGAAAAGAGTCAAATGTCAAATTACTCAAGGCTGGATGACCCAATCAAGTCATTCCTCACCATTTACACTTAAGGGTCTTTTCCAAACAGGACAGTTTTATTGTTGGGTTTTTACAGAAATTAAATCATTTAAAAGCATCAATAAATTCGAATATGCAGTTTAACACTTAGCAATTTTAAAGAGATAAATTAAAAACAATTTTTAAAAAAAGTGATTTGAAGATTTTTTATTTTAAAAAAATATTTATTTAATATTTTTTTCCAAATAGAAATAGAAAGTTTTGTAGTAGCAGTGCTGTGATTTCTGAAAATGATTGTATTTTTAAATTATACTGTTATTATTATTGGTGGTGGTGTTAAATATTTTTTTTATTCAGATCCTGTTTTATTTTATTCAAAACTGAATTTTTATAAATTCATTTATTACAAAAGCTTTAGAAGAATCAATTTACAATACAAATATTTAAAATAATTATCTCGCGGAGCATTCAGATTCTTAAACATGTCTTATCTTGTGCCATACAAACAGATGAACATGTGAGTGAATGACCTGAGTCTGAATGTATCCCAGCAGGGCTTGTGATCCATATTGCCCAATCAAGTCTGAACAGGTTCTGGTATCGGAACCCACCCAACTGGAAATGCTATTATAATGTTAACGACCTTCAAACTATATGCACATTTCACATTTCCTCACTCAAATACTTTAACATGGTTTAACTCTGTCTGCTCAGACCATTTATGTACATATTATAACACTGGACTGTCGTCAATAAACAGAATTATAGTTCCTAGTATTGTCCAGATAGGTGTCTACTGCTGCTTCTTTCAGGTTACCCCTGAATAAAGACATTTAAGGTATCAAATAAAGTCTATTTCCCAATTTAATTTAAATAACATTTCCACCACAAGAGTCTAAAAGGCTGTAATTATAATAAGGAACTAATATTCAACACAAAAATCTTAGTTAATATCTTTGACAAAAGTAAAATATCTTAGGCCAGATAAAAAAATCTCATTGGAAAGAGACACATATTACCAATAAAGTACCTATTTTAGACTATTAATAAGTTATTTATGTTAAACATATATACATCCAATACTAATACAAGCATTGCTGTGTCCCCACCTTCACGTTACCATTAGTTAATGATTAATATTCATTTATATTTTAACTTATATAAATAGTATATTACATAATAAAATTAATTAATTAACTAAAAATCAACTAATTAAAACAAAAGTACACTTTAGTGTGGCTCTATAAAGGTGGGATGTAGGCTACATGTTAGTGTTCTATAATTTTGATTTCTTAAACTTTAAATGTTTCAGAAAGTCTTTTAAGATATTTCATATTAATATATATATATATATATATATATATATATATATATATATATATATATATATATATATATATATACACATACATACATACATATGTGTGTGTGTGTATTTTAAAACAACAAATAGGGTTGTATTGAGATGGTTTAATGTTAATGACTCCCTGACTCCCTGAATCAAAATAACTCCGCCCTAGACTAATTATTTTTTAAAATATATATTAAATCCTATAAAACTTGCTTATTTAACGTGTCATTATTGACGTGTTTATGGGTTTATGATTGGTTATTATTTAAGTGTGCATAATAAACATGATGTTTTATGCTGAATGCTGACTAAACTTACACAGTATCCATTGTGGTTGTAGGTCACGTGACAGCCGTTGACCTGAGCAACTCTTTTTTAGGGGATTTTTGAAACTCTTCAGTAATGTCAGAAGCTCAGGTTTAAAAGTTCATTTTTAAATCTCTAAATGCAACGGAAGGCTTGAACGGAATTAATTAACATGAGAAAGACAGAAGCAAACTAACAGAGTCCAAATAAAGGAAACGACACATCAGGCAAAAAACAGCGCCATTAACACAAAACCACACCCAGAGAGGAAAATCACCCAGAAACCTCTCAAATGTACAAAAACCAAAAGCAACAAACATTATTGCAGATCCTTTAATACAGCTCTAGTGTTTGGTGGAATATAAAATATATAAGAGTGTAGTAGGATATAGTATAGAAGGGTATGGTATAGTATATTATAGATACCATATAATAGATACCATATAATATATCTTATTTTTATGTAACTTAATAAAACCACATCCTTACTAAAGATTACATCTCTATTATTAGCTACTGTTTTGGTGCTATTGTTCATTTGCGGATTTAACATTGGGTTCGATTTGTAATTTGGATTATCTGATAATTGATCACATAACTATATATTATTCAGAAGCTCCTAGATGTTATACCCCAGTTGTGGATTTTGCATTTTCTCTAAACGAGTTTCCTCCAGGAGCTCCTTTTAACCCACAGCTTAAAAAACACACAAGAAGGTGATATAAAGATACTAAACCGATTCAGGTTTTAAGATTTATGAATTTCTGGTGTGCCTGCAATACATTGGTGATCTGTTCCGGATGCTACTGTATGAGCACTGGGATAAGCTTTAATTAAAACCAGAGTCAGATGAAAATCAGTTAATTGTTTTTTTATTATAAACATATATTTTTTATTTTATTCATTCATTCATTCATTCATTCATTATCTTCCTCTTTGTCCTCTATTAGGGTCGCGGTGGGGTTCCCCATGCCCATCCAGGGGAGAATGTTTCGGGTGCTGGGCAGATACACCCAGGACAGGGCGCCAATCCATCGCTGTATTTTAATTTTAAGTATTTTAATTGTTATTTTAGTTATAATATATTATTTAGGCCACTGTGTCCTATTTGTTGCTATTCTATTCCTTATTAAGTCTTATTTTTGTAAAATGATTTATCAAATAATGAACCTTCACTTTTATACAAACTAGTGTTTTATTTCATTATTATAATAAATACATATTTTGGACACTAGAGGTCAGACACTATTTTTAAAAATCTGAGATCCACGGAGTACTTAATCTGTATTGTTCTATAAAAGCATTGAGATCTTAACCTCTATAACTTTTTTCCAGCTCCATATGATATTAATCTAGTAATTACTGATGGCATTAAGTATTACAGGCTGAACAGAAACAGTTAAGCTTAGTGCAGCATAACACTTGACTCTTAGCCGCAGTCCCAGCAGAGCAATCCTAAAACTGATCCTACAGCTGGAGCTCTGTGTTTCTTTAACTGGACCTAAAACTTTCAGCTGTTGTCTCTAAGCTCTTCTCTCAGCAAGGATTAGCTCGCACTTAATGTTTTATTTTTACTGTACTAACACAAATCTTCCCTCCATAGGTGTAACTATTATAGCTGACTTTTAAAGATTTGTTAGCTTTAGTTCTATTTGTCTTGATTAAGAAGATTAAGAGACTAACCATAAAACAAAAATTTTAAGCACAAATACTATAGTAATACTAAGGTCATGGCTACAAATCATACACTCATTGCCTTATCATCATCCTTGGTTTATTGTCATTTATGTGTTTTAAATCTAACATAACATTCTGAACAAGAAGCCAGGATCTTTATCTGCGAACTAAGCATCTACACTTCTAACCAACCAACCAGGATTATTTATTACTAACTAACCGGCCAGGATTCTATCCAAGTAGATAGGACCCTAAATTAATCACCAACCAGCCAGGACTCTTCGTTGCTAATCAACCCGCCAGGATTATTTACAGCCAAGGTTGTTAATTGACTATGGTACTATTTATTCCTAACGAACAAACCAGCCAGACCCTCAATTCAATTATTTTATTTGCTTAAAATGAAATTTTTATTTCATTTTAAGTTGCCAAGTCTGAAGGAGTGTTTTATTTGGGGTGATAATATAATGACCATACAATGACCAGTGACTGGAACTCGTGTTTTAGTAACCTTAGCTTAACATCACATACATCTGAAGAAGTGGAGATCAAACGTAACTCGGGCTGGAGTTACTAGAGCGGAGCAGTGATTTTAAGATTAAACCACGTTCTAATCAATGTAAATTATTTTGACGGTAGTGTAAATTCAGTTTTTGCAGACCAGAGGCTGCTGACCTACACCCAGTGACCAGATTGCCCCCGTCTCCAAACCCCCTTTCCCATGTGGGTTGTTTTTCTTGGACCTCAGCACTCAGTCTTAAGATAAAATATAACAGCACACACACACACACACACACAAACACACACAAACACACACGCAGCAGCGGCCCAGAAAAGACAACAGGAGGCTTCCTGCTCCAGCAGAGCTGGCAGAGAGCCAGGAGGTAGAGCGCCACCTGAGGGTGGACATGCATGCATCTAGACATGCAAACATAAACAGACAAAATGCCCGCACACATGCACAAAACCTCAAACTGGTCAGTCGTCAACATTTGCTTCAGAATGATGTCCGTCACTCTTTCTCACCTCCCCTCCACATACACACACCTAGGTAGGTGGGTTGTGCTGCTATCTCGTCCCCCGTGGAGTGGAGAGGATGCCTGTGGTTTGCATGGATCCTTTGGGCAAATAAATAAATTTACAAATTTAAAAAAAATAAAAGGGGTCTGATAAGAAACAGATGGTCAGATTAGCCAGATGACCCTCAAACACACACTCAGGCAGCTCAGATTAAACAGATGATTCTCTTTGTGAGACCGTCAGCACTCACTGCCGTGTCACACTCTGCATTTGACATAATCACACTTTATTAATGCCGATCACCTAAACCTGCCGAGCAGCGCAAACAAAACCGCAACCAAACACTAACCAAACCGAGGACTGGCTTTAGGCCCTGATTATTCATCATTCATTATCTTCCTCTTTATCCTCTATTAGGGTCACGCGGGGGTTCCCCATGCCCATCCAGGGGAGAATGTTTGGGGCACTGGGCAGATACACCCAGGACAGGGCGCCAATCTATCGCTGGGCTCACACTCACAGACTCTATATGGGGCAATTTGGAGAACTCAATTGACTTGATCCATGTTTTTGGACTGTGGGAGGAAACCGGAGAACCCGGAGGAAACCCACGCGGACACGTGGAGAACATGAAAACTCCACCCAGATGGCGATTCGAACCGGGAATCCCTGGTGTTGATAGGAGAACATGCTAAACCACTAAGCCACCATGCCACCACCTGATTAGTATTTGATTAATAATATTTCTTTGATACCTGATAATAAAAACTTGTGCTTTTTCAACCTGTAAATAATGAATATTCTTAGAACTTTGTTATAATTACATACCTTAGATCAAGAACTAGCTTTCGGACATGGTTTATGAAAGCAACCCTTATTATGAAAAAAAAATTAAAATCAAGAATATAAGAGGGCGGCACGGTGGCTTAGTGGTTTAGCATGTTGGCCTCTCAGCACTAGGGATTCCAGGTTCGAATCCCAATCTGGGTGGAGTTTCCATGTTCTCCCCGTGTCCGCGTGGGTTTCCTCCGGGTTCTCCGGTTTCCTCACACAGTCCAATAACTGGATCAAGTCAATTGAGTTCTCCAAATTGCCCCCTATAGAGTGTGTGTGTGTGAGTGAGGGTAAGTGTGTGCCCAGCAATAGATTGGCGCAATAGATACACGTCCTGGGTGTATCTGCCCAGCGCCCTGGATGGGCATGGGGACCCTAATATAGGATAAAGCTGAAGATAATGGATGAATGAAGAATATAAGAAAGTGCTACCTGGAGCTGCATGTTAAAAGCGTCTTGATTCATAAACTGGTGATGGTACAATAAAATAAAACTGAGGGGGTGTAATTCCCGGCTCTGCCTGCGGGTTGACCTGCGAGCTTTGCATGACATTCAGTCTGTTTGCGTCTCTGTGTGTTTTGACTAGACTCTTTGTTTTAAACCCATTTATTCAGCATGGATTGCATTAGCCAAGTATATTCTACTGCTAATTATGTGTGTGTATTTATTTCCTTTCTTTGTTTTGTGCAAGAAGTCTAATGGCTGCATGAAGTGTGGACCACACACACACACACACACACACACACACACAAACACGTAGTACAGCGCAGCTGTTATTTTCCTCCAACTAATCAAACTATTTCTTCATGCTGCACAATACAGTGAAGTCTGAAGTGCAATCACTGTTATGAGTTCTGAGTGACAGCGACTGACCTAATGCCCCACTGATGTATGTTGTTTTAGTGTGTGGAGGCATTAGTGTGGAGGCATTAGTGTGGGTGTAGGAGGCATCGGAATGAGCCAGGTGGAGACGGTTAAGTGGCCTTTTTAGCTTGCAGGCTCTTTAGAAAGTAAAGCTGTCAGAAAGATCTGATCAGTCATTGTCTGATTTGTGGGCCAACAAACCACCCGCTGGCATCTGAATAGTCTGAGTGAGTGTGTGTTTGAATTAATTATGTGTATAATTGTATGTAAGTCCACACACACACACACACACACACACACACACACACTACCAAATAATTGGAAAATACCATATGTAGACAGACAGTCAGAGAGCCAACAGTGTGCTCAGTCAAACAGATTGATAAATAGCTAGAGATAAACTGACAGACAGACAGATAGATGCAGACAGGCAGGCAGGGGGCAGACAGACGTGAAGATACTCACACAGGCAGACAGACAGGCTGGCAGACTGAGAAATCGTTCCAAACATCAAAACACATTTTCATCGGGAGAAAAAGCTTCAAATAAACATTTGTTTTGTATAATTTTAACATCATAGCATTACTTTGGGAACGGCCCTGCTTCATAAAAACCTGGTTGGATTAGTTGTGTGATAGCACACAGAGCCCGGACCTTAATCTGTGTGTCCCCCAATACTTATATAGTGTTGGTTCAGCAACATACCTCAACATTCAGTCTCTGATTGTAATGAAGGTCGGATTCTATCCCACTGCTAATGCGGTAAAAGGCAGGAAAACCAAAACGCCACTCTCTCACTGCAACAGAGCACATGATTATATTAAAAACACGACTGGAGGAAGTTTTCCGCAGAATGAATGAAATAAAACCCAAAACAAACTAAATATACACAATGCATCTTAATTCAGAAAGTCTTGCAAACATGCTTATTCCTGCACACGAGGCTCGGCGTGGAGCCTACAGCCCCCAGTGACCTAATCATCAAGAACAATGGGGAAGGGTCGATCCCAACCCAAACAGCATGTTCTTCAGACTCCAGTGTTTCTATTACTATAGGATACGGTCAGGGGGGGGGGGGGGGGGGGGGGGGGGGGGGGGGGGGGGGGGGGGGGGGGGGGGGGGGGGGGGGGGGGGGGGGGGGGGGGGGGGGGGGGGGGGGGGGGGGGAAAAAAAAAAAAAAAAAAAAAAAAAAAAAAAAAAAAAGCATCATGTATAATTCCTTCTCTCATCAGCGTTTTAATGCAGACTTGATTTAGCTGACTCTGCATTTGTGAGTGTGAGGGATGTTCATGATTCAGTGCCTTCTCCAACTGATGAGGTTGTTCTCTTCAAGGGTTTGAAATAGTACATCCATAAGAACGAGACAGAGGTCATGTTGTTTGGGGCTGTTGGGTATCCAGAGGTATATTTTGTGGTGAGTGGGTGTGTATGCTCTCTGGACAATAAACTATATAGACAAAGGTGTTGCTACTCGAGGAGGCATTGAGTGTAATGTGTACATTTTACATTACTTTATTTAGAAGACGCTTTTATTCAAAGCGACTTACAAATAACAGCATCCCTGGAGCAACTAAGTGTCTTGCCCAAGGACCCACAGTGGCAACTCCAGTGGACCTGGGATATGAACCCCCACCCTTCTGATTGATAGCCCAACATCCTAACCAGTGAGCTATCACACCCTGATGTAAGTCTGCCCTGCCCCTCTCTCCCTCTTTTGTCAGCTATTATAGTATTTACTTCTCTATAAAGTCTTTTTTTCATAATATTTTGGAGGACGTCTGTTAAATTATTCAGCCATTTACCCAAGAGAGCATTTGTGAGGACAGACACTGATGTTGCTCACAGGTTCGATTGGAGTTTATCCAAAAAGTGTTAAGTGGACTTCAGGGCTTCTGTCAAGTCCCTTATGCTGTGTGAAATGTAACATCAAAAATTGAAAAAGGGAAAAATAATTGTAAAATCAATAAAAGTTTAGGTTAAATTCAGCAATGGAAGAATTCAAGCATTTCCTGACACCATGAAGAGAGGTACCCAGAAAGCGGAATCAAATACAACCAGAGCATGTCATATGCATCAGTGTTTGACGTGAACCCTCTTAAAACCCTCTTAAAATTTAAGTGACATACCAGCCAATAACACCTTTTAAAAAAAAGAGTCATAGAGTGAAAGTGTTTTCTATTTTGCTTATTGTTTTTACACACACAGAGTTATTAGTCCTCTATTTAACCCATCTGTGCAGTGAAACACACACATATACACACGCTGAGTGAAGTGAGCACACATACCCGGAGTGGTGGGCAGCCCTGTACAAGGCTCCCGGGGAGCAATTGGGGTTAGATGCCTTGCCCAAGGACACTTCAGCCACTACTTGGTGGAAACGGGAATCGAACCGTTGGTCATCAGGCCGCAAATCTGGTTCCTTAACCACAATGACTGCCCCTACAACTGATAGATAGGGGGTTTTAAAAGTCTCAACATTAATTACAAAATAAAAACATTTAAAATGAGAACGATTCTGAGTGATTGTTCATGCAGCATATTTAAAACAAAATTAAAACATTGATGAAACGATGGGTCATTCTTAGATCTAGTAAATTTGATTTGTTGGCTCATTCAGGCTCTACTTCAGATGTTTAGGTCAGTCTCCCATCAATCACCCCTCAACCCACTCAGTGTGGAGTTAATGGCATTCCACGGTTATTTCTCTTGTTGTTTAAGACCTTGTTTATAGACCTGCCATGGATGCACTGACAGGTGTCTGTTGTCTGAATTCCCACCCATTTTATGGCCCTTTATCTGATGAAGATGTGTTTCACATGTTCTGAACACACGTCAGGGTACGAACAACAACTGGCCATCTACTTAAAGGCTCTTTCATCTGCATGTGGAACCTGGAGGATCTGCAAACTTAGAACATAGAACATACAAGTGCTGGTTGTTAAGGCCTTAAACCACCAAATTAAATTTTATTTATTTAATTTTTGGAATTTAAAACTGTTCTGTGGGATTTTTTAAAAAATGTCTCAGCAAAAGTGCAAAAACACAAAGATGTGTCACTTCTCCATCAACCCGTATGAACCCATCACTCTCTGTTACTCTCATCTGCAGTAGGTTCCTTCCTGCCGTAGTGCATTGTGAACAGCCATGTGTTTGTGTTATTCTCTGAAAATGAATGCAGGAAGAACGCAGGGTTCACAAGGTGTTTTCCCACTCGTGCCGTGGGCTCGGCGAC
>JAFMOD010000065.1:654469-664469 GCA_019802435.1 Corydoras maculifer | reverse complement strand
CTTTATAAATAAAATTGTTGAGTTGAGTAATAATCTGTTTTTAACAATGACACCCATCCATCCATCCATCCATTATCTTCCACTTTATCCTATATTAGAGTCGCGGGGGGGTTCCCCATGCCCATCCAGGGGAGAACGTTTCGGGCGCTGGACAGCTACACCCAGGACAGGGCACCAATCTATTACTGGACACACACTCACGCACGCATACACACTCTATATGGGGCAATTTGGAGAACTCAATTGACTTGATCCATGTTTTTGGACTGTGGGAGGAAACCGGAGGAAACCGGAGGAAACCCACGCGGACATGGGGAGAACATGGAAACTCCACCCAGATTGGGATTCGAACCGGGAATCCCCAGTGCTGACAGGCGAACATGCTAAATCACTAAGCCTAACAATGACACATGCTGTAATTTTACACTACTAACAAGCTGGCAGGCTAATTATCTGCCCTGCGGAGGCAGTCACAGGTTTGTGGTTAAGGAACCAACCGTGCAACCTGAAGGAACCAGTTCGATTCACAGTCCCACCAAGTAGTAGGGTGTTGGGCTATCAATCTAAAGATCGTGGGTTTAAATCCCAGGTCCACTGAAATTACCAATTTAGATTCTTAAGTAAGACCATTAACCCTCATTGCCCGAGCGGTGCTGTGATCTGGCCCCAAACAAGTTGAGATATTTCCATGTCGTTTTGGATAAAAATGTCCACTAAATGACCAAGAAGCTCAACACAGTTAAGAGACGTAATATACATCACATCCAATGTAAGCAACAGCTACAGCCAAATAAAAGCCGTCCTAGTTGTGAGAAGGAACATATGGTTTCGACAGAAATCATGCGCTGTGGATAAAAGTCCTACGTCAGTGGTGCCAGCAAAGTGTTTTTGAAGCCACGGGAGGGGTAACAGTAGATTTTGCAGTTAACAGACGGACATGGCCAACGTTATAGCTCATAGATGTTAAAATGCTGGAAGTGTACTGAGAATATTGTGCAAATAGTAACATGGATATTTAGGTATCTGAGCTGGCAGGCGACAGAGTAGAACCCCCATGGGAATGATGTACTTCATAACCACTGCCTGTTCCCACCAGAGTGTTCTTGCTTTTGTCTGTGTGTATGTGTGTGTGTGTGGGTGTGTGTGGGTGTGTGTTTCTTATTCCCGCAAAAGGCTCTTTTAGTAAAGGAAAATAGTAGCTCATGTTTTTGTACTGTTCTCCATATGGTTAAAGTCCTGATTGTGGCGAGTACTGTGAGTGGACTGTGTGTTTTCGGTCAGACCCCTGTTGGGAAGCTCTGGGATGGGGTGTCTATTGAACTGTTTGATTGACAGGTTTGTTCATATCAATAATGTTGTCTGCTTTTTGGCCACTGATTATTTCCAACAATAAATCTACTTTTTATTTGCAGTCAAGGTAATTATTAGGAAGTGATAAAAAAAAGTGACAAAGAACTGTGTTCTCTGCAAAAAATAAAATAAAATACAATAAATATAAAAATTATATATATATAGCCATTTATTCAATGGAGGATATCGGGAATTATTCAGGTGGTGGATGATTCTTAGTGCTGTGGAGTTGATGTGATGGTGGCGTGTTTTGTGGGTTGCACTGGTTTGAGTGGATCAGACGCAGCAGTGCTGCTGGACTCAAAATAATCTACCAACCATAAATATTCAGCCGCCATCATTCTCTAAGCAGTATCCTGTAAGCAATGATGAAAGACTGTGCTACTGTGTACTGCGATAGTAAATGTGCTGTAATACATTACTGTAATATCAAGAACTGTTCATGATGTTGATGATATCAACCATTTTTGTATAAACGCAAATTTAAATAAATGCTGACCGTACACATTTATTAAATAGATTTTTAGTCTGTGGAGCCCAAGAAGGTGAAACACAGGATATTTGTTAAGGAGTAAAAAGGAAAGAGGAAAAAAAGGCAGGTGCTGTGAAGCCCGGCAGGACCTTTCTGCAGCTGCTGTTCAGGGAATGAGTGTAAATTCAGACATTAGCTGCTGTAAGCGTTATGACTTAGGCAGATCCTGGCAGGTCTGGAAAAATCAAGTTATAAAGCTAAATATAAGACTGAAGCTTCACAAATGCTGGGTTTAATAGTGTGATGAAAAGTTATATTGGGGTTATGAGTTATTAGGAATATGACAGCTCTTATAAGTATCATACCAGGCATGTTGAACAAAAGCAGTTCTCCAACGATCATCGCTCACAACACTGCAACACAACTTGCAACACTGCAAGACATCAAAATTTGGTAAATTTTATCAGACCTTACTACCAAATCAAAAAAAGTTCAGAACCTCTCTGCTGAAATTTGGTTTCTTACTTTATTTGTATCAGAATAAAAAAAAATTCTCTATGAAGCACTTTCTGTATTTAAAAAGATTTTCTCATTAAACCTGCAGTTCTATTTCACATAATGTGATTCATTCATTCATTATCTTCCGCTTTATACTCTATTAGGGTCGCGGGGGGGTTCCTCATGCCCATCCAGGGGAGAATGTTTCAGGCGCTGGGCAGATAGACCCAGGACAGGGCGCCAATCTATCACTAGACACATACTCACACTCACAGACACACTCCATATGGGGCAATTTGGAGAACTCAATTGACTTGATCCATGTTTTTGTACTGTGGGAGTAAACCGGAGAACTGGAGGAAACCCATGCGGACACGGGGAGAACATGCAAACTCCACCCAGATGGGGATTCGAACCGGGAATCCCTAGTGCCGAGAGGCGAACGTGCTAAACCACTAAGCCACCGTGCTGCTCTAATGTGATTTAGTAAAAAATAATAAAATACTAAAGACATATTTTATAGAAATCACATATAATACTTTTTTAGTTTAGTTTTTTAATTTTACAGTTTTTTAGTGAACGGATAGTAAAATTTGGATGTTCACAAGTTTCTGAAGTTCTGCACTGAACGGCATTAACCCTCACACTTCTGATTTCCGATACGCTACACTGAAATTCCACAATCATGTGAACTGTACACAAGGCCCAACCTCGTTACAGGCCTTAGATCATTCACACGTGTACACATCTGAATCATTCACACATCCGAATCTCCATCTCTTATGATGTCGTTTTGTGATTTCAGGGATTTCGACAGTGGCTTGCAGTGTACACTCACAGCGCCCCAACACACAGATGCTGATTGTGTGTGAATTTGCATACTTTTGGTCAAATGGCGAAGCATGAATGATTCTTTACTCAGAGAAACACACATGGGAGCAATAGGGTTAAATAATTATCGTTGAAATATATAGCGACACATAACTAACTAATTAACTAATTAATTTTACAGCAGAGGCGGCGCTATTAAAAACGTTTAATGTTTCTTAAATGTTTTTGTCCACTGCAGCTGCATCTAATGGTCAAGTCATTATGATCACTTATAATTACCCCCACACACACCACCACCACACACACACACACCTGACCACACATGGTTAAGTCATTACATTCAGATAATAATGATGATGATGATGATGATGATGATGATTATTACTTTTCTATCACTTGAGCCATTTTACAGCCACTAACTGAGGAAGTGCAATGTGTTTTCATTTGGGCGGGTACACACACACCCCCACATATACACGTGCGCAAGCGTGCACACACATGACAATAACCCCCCATCACATATAGTCAAATTATCGAATTTCACCAGTAAATAACCTGCTAATCCTAAAGTTTCCATACTTATGCAACTCACAGACCTGTAGTACTTAAGAATACATACCATCCGAACACAATGTACACGTCCACACACACACACACACACACACACACACACACACTTCTGTAAGCCATTAAGTCGTATTATGTGGAGGTTAAATGGGAAACAGTGGCACGTGTAAAATATACAAAAGTTACAAACACATGGGTTTAGTGCTGCTGCTGAACCTTAATGACACCAGTTCAATGTCAAAGCCATGTGTGTGCCTCACTCTTACTCTCTCTCTCTCACACACACACACACACACACACACACACACACACACAGGAAAACATTACAGTCATGGCCAAAAGTTTTGAGAATGACACATATATATTATATTTTCACATGATCAGCTGCCCTCTGGTTTTTATTTGTGTTTGTCAGATGTTTTTTATCACATACAGAAATATAATTGCAATCATATTATCATGGTGTCACTCTTACTTAATCGTGACAGATTGATCTCCAGCCCTGTCCTCATCAACACCCAAACCTGTGTTAATGGAGCAATCACTGAAACGATGTTAGCTGGTCCTTTTGAGGCAGGGCTGCAATGATGTTGAAATGTGTTTTGGGGGATAAAGTTCATTTTCTAGGCAAATATTGACTTTGCAATTAATTGCTGTTACGCTGATCACTCTTTATAACATTCTGGAGTATATGCACATTGCCATTATAAAAACTGAAGCCGTAGACTTTGTAAAAATTAATATTTGAATCATTCTCAAAAATTTGGCCATGACTGTACATAGACACTAATTCATTTTAGATAAAACAGATTCTGATTATAACTATAATGACTAGTAAACTCACCTCAACAATAAAAAAGTAGAAGTATATTTACCTGGTACACATGCGTGGCGCACACACACACACACACACACACACACATGCACACGCACAGACAATAATAACCACTTCCCGGCACACACGTTGAAACAATATTTGGACAGCTCATAATGACTCTCTCTTGGCGTTTCCATCATCTATACCTACACATTCTAAATGAGGGGGAACAGGGGATTGAAATTCTGTACATCATGAGGGGTTTTAAAAATGCAGCTTGTGCACAAGACGGACATTATTTATACAATACATATGTCATCATTATTATAACATATATATATATATATATAGGCGGCACGGTGGCTTAGTGGTTTAGCATGTTCTCCTCTCAGCACTAGGGATTCCCGGTTCGAATCCCCATCTGGGTGGAGTTTCCATGTTCTCCCCGTGTCTGCGTGGGTTTCCTCCGGGTTCTCCGGTTTCCTCCCACAGTCCAAAAACATGGAACAAGTTAATTGAATTCTCAAAAAATTGCCCCCCTATAGAGTGTGTCTGTGTGAGTGAGTGTGTGCCCAGCAATGGATTGGCGCCCTGTCCTGGGTATATCTGCCCAGCGCCCGAGACGTTCTCCCCTGGATGGGCATGGGGAACCCCACCACGACCCTAATAGAGGATAAGCGGGAGATAATGAATGAATGAATGAATATATATATATATATATATATATATATATATATATATATATATATATATATATATATATATATTATCCAGCAGAACTAATAAAACCTGTAAACTTGCTATTTATTTTTCATAGGTCACGTATTCAGCATCATCATCATCATCACCACCACAGCTGCACGTGATCCTAAAACAGCCGACAGTTTTTAAAGAATCAGTCCTATTAACTAAAGTCTGGATTTAATAATGCTGCTTAATGCAATTCTGGAGGTTTCACACCTCTCTACACTGGCACTGCTGTTAATGAGAGAGTATCCCATAAAAATCTTTAGGGTTTTAGAGTTTTGGAGTTTCAACTTCCAGGACTTCTGGAATAAAACGAGGAACCAATGAGAGAGGTGGATTTGGGTGAAGGATCGCTGCCGCAGTGATAAAAGGAAGCGTATGAGGCATCACAGGTGTTCTGCATCACGACCGCAACTCTGATTGATTAGAACTTCTGATCATTATTCATCTTAATCTCTCAGTGAAGGTGAAAGCCAAAACACAGAGATTCACCCGTGTACACACTCACTCACTCACTCGCTCACATGAGGGCACTTTGTCCCGTCCTTCTCAGACACTTGTATGCCTTTGGGGAGGACGTGGTGGTGGTGGAAAAAAGGGTTGCACTATTTTTTTCCCTCAGTGTTGTTTTCCTCTCTGTCACACTGTAAGTCAGAGTTGGTTTCCTGAACCCTGATTAGATGCCATAGATCTCATATTGTGACCTTCAGTCTTTTTTGTTTTTGAAATTAAGGTTTAAACAAAAGTCACCCAACCTTTCCTTTAGATCTTACACACCTCTACACACAAACACACACAAACACACACACACATCTTTCCAGAACTGTGCTAAATACTCATAACGCACATCCTTAAATACACAATAAAATAACAATAAAAACCACTAGACTTGACAGACACACACACACACTGGTTGGTGTCAACACAATGGCAGGATAGGCCCTTTGACTGTGGACTGGGACTGAACGTGTGTGTGTGGGTGTGTGTGGGTGTGTGTCGGAGACGGTGATGTTTTGTTTTGTCTAGTTTTGGGCGCGGTTGTTGGCACTACGTGTTTATGTGAACCAGTGTTATGGTCAGTCAAACAATCAGCCCTGTAAAAACCTCAGTTTTGGTCAACGGTCCAGCACAAAAGGAACCAGAAGAAACACACAGCAGGACGAAATCAATTCAGAATCAATTTAGAATCAATTTGAAATCAATTTGGAATCAATTTAAAGCCAATAAGAAATAAAATGCTGCATGCTGCTGCGTTACTTTTAAAATCCATTCATCCATTATCTTCCACTTTGCTAGGGTCGCGGTGGGGTTCCCCATGTCCATCCAGGGGAGAACGTTTCGGGCGCTGGGCAGATAGACCCAGGACAGGACGCCAATCCATCGCTAGACACACACTCACTCACTCACACAGACACACTCTATATGGGGCAATTTGGAGAATTCAATTGACCTTGATCCATGTTTTTTGGACTGTGGGAGGAAACCGGAGAACCCGGAGGAAACCCACGCGGACACGGGGAGAACATGCAAACTCCACCCAGATTGGGATTAGAACCTGGAATCCCTAGCTTTTGAAACCCATATTTATAATTATTAAAAAGTAATACAGTGATCTATTTCGCCTACTGTACTTACACACAAAGGGCTTTGTCCTCCACACACACACACTCTGAGTGAAGTGATTCCAGAGCAGGGGGCAGCCCTGTTTGCAGCGTCTGGGGAAGAATTGGAGTAAGGTGCCTTGCTCAAGTGCACTTCAACTATAGTACTTGGTGGGCCTGGGAATCGAACCAGGAACCTTTAGGTCGCAAGGCTGGTTCCTTAATCACAAGCCTACGACTGCCCCTCAAAAGATGGTGTATGGTTATAGATATGAATTTGGCAAAACACTATAGAAATAAAGCAGAGGGATTTTAAAAACACATGGACTAAATGAGTATTAGTTCATATTAATATAATATGATCTCCACAAGGGGGCGGAATGGTGGCTTAGTGGTTTAGCACGTTCGCCTCTCAGCGCTAGAGATTCCCGGTTCGAATCCCCATCTGGGTGTAGTTTCCATGTTCTCCCCGTGTCTGCGTGGGTCTCCTCCGGGTTCTCCGGTTTCCTCCCACAGTCCAAAAATATGATTCAAGTCAATTGACGTCTCAAAATTGCCCCATATAGTGTGTGTGTGTTTGAGTGAGTGTATGCCCAGCGATAGATTGGCGTCCTGTCCTGGGTGTATCTGCCCAGCGCCCGAAACGTTATCCCCTGTATGGGCATGGGAACCCCCCCCCCCCCGCGACCCTAATAGAGGATAAAGCGGGAGATAATGGACGGATGGATCTCCACAGGTATGACTTTAAAAAAACATGAGTGCAGTCAACATGAGGGTGGAGGATCNAAATATGCTCAGGTGTCCCAGTCTGCCAGTATTAAGCTTCAGTAACAGCATCTGGGGGATGAAGCTTTCATGTCCCTCCTGTGTATTCATTTCTCATCATGTACAGAGTGTCTTACATTTACATTACATTTACATTTAGTCATTTAGCAGACGCTTTTATCCAAAGCGACTTACAAATGAGAACACCACAAGTCAGAAGCTATGAAGAAAACCAACTATACTGTAAATTCATCAAACCTGAATGTTATTCGATGCCACGGCACACGACCCCCCCCCCCCTTTTTATTTTATTTTATTATTTTTTTTACAACAGGTATGGTCTTGTATGGACACTGCGGTTATCTGGTCTTTTAAGCGGTGCTTGGTGATTTAGAGGGGTTTTTCAGAACACTACCTTGTTCGAGGGTGTGGGGCGTCCTCATCGAGGGTAAACTGATCCTGAACTGAAGAAGGCAGCAGGCCTCGACTCGCACGCGTCTGTCCCTCGTCCCATCGTCCTGTCATCTTATCAAACACTCGCAATGAAGCATGGAGACGGAGCGAGGCGCGGCTTCACCTCTGACACGCCGTTCAACTCACTGCAAGACGCCATGCCTGCAGCTACACACACACACAACACTGAAGGCAATGCATTTTTTCACCAGGTTTGACCCCTCAACTTCGGGTTAATCTTTAAAGTAAGGTCACATAGTGACAAACCTTAGGCACACACCTGCTAACACACACACACACACACACACACACACACACACAAAATCATTATTCTCCTCACTGGCAGTAGTTTATATATGTACAAAAACAGCTACTGCACAGAATGTACAGAAACATGGCTGTCTCTCTCTTCTCACACACACACACACACACACACACATCTGTATTCATCCATCCATTATTTTCCGCTTTATTCTCTACTAGGGTCGCGGGGGAGTTCCCCATGCACATCCAGGAGAGAAAGTCTCGGGCGCTGGGCAGATACACCCAGGACAGGACGCCAATCTATCACTGGACACACACTCACTCACACAGATACACTCTATATGGGGCAATTTAGATTCAATTGACCTTGATCCATGTTTTTGGACTGTGGGAGGAAACCGGAGAACCCGGAGGAGACCCACACGGACACGAGAGAACATGCGAACTCCACCCAGATTGGGATTCGAACCAGGAATCCGCAGCGCTGAGAGGAGAACATGCTAAACACTAAGCCACCGTGCCGCCACACACACACAGTATTACATAGAGAAATCCATCACATGGTAGAAATCAATTTCCTGTTCGGTATCATAGATTACAGTGTGAAATATAATAAAGCCCTGAACCTGTACAAGGTGAGATGGGCCACCTTAAAAACTACACCTGGCCACAAGGGGCCACGTAAGGAACAGGGACCGTAGAGGAACCCGGGACACGAACCTAATTTAAAATGAAGGCAATGTAGTGCTAACTGTGCACACAATGTACACAATATAACTGCATCAAAATAAACACTGCACAGCCAACTCTATCAGCACCACAGAGTCTGATCCACTCGTATTAGTGCTAGACACTACAACCGCCCCCCCCATCATCGCATCACCATCACTGTCAGTGCTGAGAAGCAGACACAGAAAATAAAGTTCATAAGTCATTCGTATTCTGTATTCCTCTAACGGAGTCGTGTGAAAGCCAGCGAGCGCCTCAGCGTCAGCCGTGTTTTAATGGACATTACAAGCCTGTCTGTTTAATAACTGCCCGCTGACCACAGATAAAACAGTAACGTAAAGCAACCACCGATGAACCGATTCATACCACTCTAAAAATAATCAGAGGTGTCAGACTGTACCATGTGTTTGTGTGTCGGGGGAACCCGAAAGGTTCATTACATCACAGCCAGAAGGACATCTGGACTGTGTATGAGACAACGGAGACCGCTGCTACACACACACACACACACACACACACACACACACACACACACACTTATTTACTTTAGCTTTTCTCATAATAATGATTTGCAGATCAGATATGTAGAGAAGTGTGTTTGGATTTTAGGCTCAACATCTCAAATGCCCACTTAAAATATTATCTCAGGCAAAAATAACTTCACAAACAATAAAATGCTGAATCATTTAAATCCCTAACACAGATAGTGAGCACAGATCCCTAACACAGATAGTGAGCACAGATCCCTAACACAGATAGTGAGCACAGATCCCTAACACAGATAGTGAGCACAGATCCCTAACACAGATAGTGAGCACAGATCCCTAACACAGATAGTGAGCACAGATCCCTAACACAGATAGTGAGCACAGATCCCTAACACAGATAGTGAGCACAGATCCCTAA
>JAFMOD010000065.1:609848-644952 GCA_019802435.1 Corydoras maculifer | reverse complement strand
AAAAAAAAAAAAAAAAAAAAAAAAAAAAAAAAAAAAACAATAAAGGAAACTCTAGTGTCACTGAACAGATCAAACACAGAACCTTCCATTAACTGCGTCTTAAACTCTTAGAAAAACAGAACAACCGAGTAAAATAAACACAGTTCAACCGCAAAGGGTCTAAAGTATGTGGACATCTTCACCTGGCACCTACAAAAAAACCCACTCAAGGTGGCATTTTAAAAGGTTGGCCAATAATGTGGGATGAGGATGTGCTCAAGTTTGGAAAATGATGCTTTCATTTGTGTCACATTTTTAAATCGGCAAATTCACATAATGCACACCATGAGTGTTTTATGTTTTATAATTATTTGACCTTATTTATGTGCTGCATTAATGGAATGATCATTAAGAAGAGTGTCCACATACTTTGGTCCATGTCGAGGATTTGGTTAACGAACAGAATTATTCCGAACGACCACAGAGGGAATTTTAAGTAATAAATTCTGGTTAAGCCTTCAGCCTTTATTTTAATGGTATAATAACTCAAAAACACATTTATATTATAAAAAAAACAACAACCTACGAGCCACCTTATAAACTGATCGTGCAGTACCACCTTCCACCACAGGCGGCTCCAAACTCCTATATTGCCTTGTAAACTGAAGCGTTCAGACAGACCTCTGCACAAACACAAAAACTAATAATAAAGTCGCAACACAATGAGATCTGTTCAAGTATTTTCCTGTTACTAACACAACTCCACACGAGAATTGGACAATTTATGAACTTTGTAGAATTTAACACCGATTAACGAGACATTGCTGTTCGCGGTGGATAAAACGCGCGAACGCAAGAAGTAATAATAAAACTAAGTTTGTAAGTGTTATTGCATCTGAATGTCGAACTGATTAAGGAACACAGTAGTTTAATAACCGCGTTTTTATCGTTTCCCTTTTCAGGTGGTGACCGAGACCTCAGCTTATACGCAGCAGTTCTAAAGCAAGCCTGCCCTCTAGCGGTCACTTTTATGAAACCAGGTTTTTATAAAGCAGTGAATGAAAGCCTGTGTTAGTGATTTAAAGAATCATTTTTTTTATTCATTACACGGTCGAAGTCGTGAGCATGGACACAAACAACACTGCACACGAGAAGCATTAAGAAAAGCCTTAACGCGCACCGCAGTCTGTGAGGGTTTACGTTTCTGTAGTTACCGTAACGTAGACTAATAGTGTCGCCTTCAGTCAGAACAGGTCTGAAGTTATCACAAAAATGCAAGCCAACATGCCTGATATATACCATGCCATATACCACATGTACCACACACACCATATGGTACTAACGTTATCTAGATAAGAATGCTGCAGAGCAAACCAAAAAAATAATAACTAAAGCAGAATTTACTCTCATCACGTCAGAAGTCCATGACACAAAACACTGAGGCATTCAATGTTTGTGCAGCCTTAAAGAGCGAGGCGGCATTTTAAAAATGTGGTTTAGTGATAAACATTGAAGTAGGAACGTCTTCTTTGCATAACAAGGCTGAAAGTGCTCTTCCATGAGGACATTTATTGCCTCGTCTTAATGGGACGTCACTAAACCACGTTCTTAAAAATGCCTCTGAACCCTGAACAAAACACAGACCATGTGTTTCGTTTTGTTCAGACCTTGTTTACGAGAGAGTTAAAGGGCGTCAACATATTTTTTTTGCTGTATAGTGCATGTAGTTTGGGAGAATTTCTGCAAAGTGATAAACTGATGGGCCAAGGTATTCCCTCACTGTTTGCTCTATGAATACTGGGATAGGCCACAGCATCCCACACCGTACTATCGACTTGTAAATGATTCAGACATATAGTTTGTGTCACAACAGCAGGTTCATTTGGTGAGATCTGTGTGACGTTCACATTTCCATCTCACGCCGTTTACAGACCCTTCAGGTTCACTGAGGTGTTCAATTGATACCACAAATCAGGAACCTCCACCCATCAACAAGACTCCTTAAGTAAAAGGAACCTGTGGGGTCTGTGAGTCAGGTACGAAAGAGGTACGAATTCGGTGAAAACCTGGATGATAGAACCGGAATCATACATGCTTCCTCTCAATAAAACCAGATTTAAATCCACTACCAAGAATAAAGGGTGATGAACATCATACGACCTGTCCCGCCACCCCGGCTGCTGCTCAAGAAAACATCCTGAGATGAGTAACACCGTCAACCTCCTTACATGGCTAGCGTTATTGTGGTTCCACCTTAATCTACCTTAGAACACGACTAACTTTGCTCACTGCATTAAGCTCTAAGTCAATGCTGTCGCATCATTAAGGTCATATTTGGTATTTACAGGTAACCAAATCATACCTCCTGGTAAAACCCAACAGCAGGGGTTCGAATCTCCTTCAGTGACCTCAGTCTTGTTTATAATGTTGATGTTTAAAAGCATATTGTACAGACGCGTACAGGAGAAAACTCGTCCCACATCCTTAGTGTCTGTATGGACACATGCTCGATTCATAACAAGGGTCTAACGTGGAGGGTACGAGCGCAGAGGGCGATGTGTACATCCTCCGGTGATGACATTTACGTCGCTCTTGTTCTCACTTAGGGGCAAACAGATGCACGATGTAACCTGTATACTATCTGAAAGTCCAAACCTTACAAAGCATAAGGGCTGTTTACATACTTTTAACCACATGGTTTAGTTTTAGGACTTTATAGCTTACTCTATAAAAAAACGACAGATCTCTATATTACGGCTTTTCAGGCTTCGATGCAAAGCTCCGCCCCCTTTGAGACTGAATCTGTGAAGCAGCTGATGATAATCCGGTGTTTTAATATATGAAGCACATCTGAACTCTGTTACAATCCTATGACCCGGTGGAGAACGAAATAAAAGAATTAAATGTGCAGAAATGTTCTATATGTATATACACACTCCATTTTTTTCCTCGTTGAGCCGAGTCAAGTTCTTCTTAATGACCCAGTTAAGGTTATACATTTTTCCCCCAAATCTTGTTCATATTAACATATTAAGATGATTAATTGGCTTTGAGGCTCCACAATCAAGCCTGTGCAATTCCCGACTCCTCCACACCACCAGGTGGCGCTACAAATAGGTATCCTCTGAACTATTGGCACTCACTGTAGAGTTACGCAGAGAGGCGTTGTTTCCCAAAACGGCTTTTAAGTCTTCCAAGCCCGGTGCATTGTGGGAGTCTGTGGGTGGAGCGGGAAATTCAGATGGATTTTCATATGCTGGAGGAACCTCAGAGACGGGGGGGAACCTCGGGTTTTGGATGGGCGGCTCTTCCACTAGGTGATTACGCCATTCAGGAGGGGGCGGGATCACCAAGAGGTCTTCAGCATCAGGCTGCGTTTGCGCCGTTTCTATTGGATGACTCAGGGGCGGACTCGGGAAGGACTGCACCGGAGGGTCCGTGGAGAGCTTCGGAATCTCCGGATCTTTCGGCATGATTTCTCGGTGAGACGAGACCTGCGATGCATCATGGGAAAGCTCAGAAGTAGAACTTCCCCTGGTGAGAGGCTGGCTTTCCAGGTTAGAGTCAGAGGGAAGGGCGTAGGGGTTGGGGATGCTGGGAACGGGGGTCTGGTTTTTCTTGAGGGTGCCCCTCTTTTTCCTGCGGCCCGATTCAGAATTTTGGTCAGGCGCGAGCGGGGACTGGACGATGATGGTGGGAGCCTGGCGCAAGTCTTGGCGCGTGTGAGGTTCGGCGGACATGATGGCGTATGCGCCGTGCAGCCTGGAAACCGGCTTGCGGATTGGCTCGCCACGAGTCTTTTGCCAACGCTTCAACTGCGAGCGATGCTCACGATCCACGTCCCGGGCAGAAATGGGTAACTCCAGAACCTACGGCAATATGAAAGAACCCAATGTTATCATTACATTTACATTACATTTGGTCATTTATTGGACGCTTTAATTCAAAGCGACTTACAAGGTGAGCACAGGGTTAATCACAGCGCCCTCTGGAGCAATGAGAGTTAAGGGCCTTGCTCAAGGACCCACATTGGTAACTTCAGTGGACCTGGGATTTGAACCCACAACCTTCAGAGTGATAGCCCAACGCCCTGACCACTGAGCTACCGTGCCCTTATCCTCATCATTTCTCACTTAATTATCACATTTCTCACTTGTAGCTTTGAATAACCTGTTGTGCATCTTAGATCTGCGCGTCGGCACCCTTAGAGTCACGTTCATACCCATATTTTATCCTAATCGTTGTTGATTGAATAGTCTTTTTGGGTGTTCTTGTTGTTAGATATTAAAATTACTGTCGGTTAGTTAGAATATAGCTGTATATAGAATAACTGGTTTCAATTCTAGTCATTCATTCATTCATTCATCATCTTCCGCTTTATCCTCTATTAGGGCCACGGGGAAGGGGGGGGGGTCCCCATGCCAATCCAGGGGAGAACGTTTCGGGCACTGGGCAGATACACCCAGCACAGGACACCAATCTATTGCTGGGCATACACTCACTCACACACACACACTCTATATGGGGCAATTTGGAGAATTCAATTGACTTGATCCATGTTTTTGAACTGTGGGAGGAAACCGGAGAACCCGGAGGAAACCCACGCGGACACGGGGAGAACATGGAAACTCCACCCAGATGGGGATTCGAACCAGGAATCACTAGTGCTGAGAGGAGAACATGCTAAACCACTAAGCCACCGTGCCGCCCCTATGTAAGTTGCTTTGGATGAAAGCGCCTGCTAAATATCTAACGGTAATGTAATGTAAATGTGACATCGACAACTGTCCCATGAGGCCATCTTCAACTCAACCTTTCGTTCGTGTTGGTGGGTTTATTTTGGATTTTTAACATCTGAACAGCATCAGACAAGCATTGGGATTTAATGAATGGAATTAAATAACGTTGAGGCAGTGATTAAAGGGATTTCCAACCAAGACTTAAAGATTGACATATCCTTTTGAAAGTACCATAATTTGATCAATCCTAATTTCTTTATTTCTGTAAAAACTGAGTAGTTTGGGCTGATTTGTATACATTATTAAAAAAAAAAATTGATTTGCTGTTTTCATGGGTTTTATGAACTATTTATTATGTAAAGAAAAACAAATAAATACTTAAAATAATTAAATTGTTGCGCCTGAATCTATAATCTATGAAAGTTAGAAATAAATCAACTTTTCGGAAAGGGTCTGTATATGTACAGTACAGTATGTGTGTCTTTGTAAGAAAGTACATGCTTGCGTTACCTGATGAACCAAAAAGGTCTCCTGCATGACTCTGGGCTCAATGGTTTTAAGCAGCTCCATGGTCTCATACAACCCCGGACAAGTCTTCAGCTTATCGCGAGATCCCAGCATGCACCTCAGCAGCACCAAGGCCACCCGGAATATAATCTTCACCCCTGCATTAGAGTTGAAAGCATAAACAGTGAATTCAGAGCTAAGTACACATTCAGGCTTCTATACATCAACACAAAGTGATTATCCAAATAAAAACCCTGGATTTTTCAATGTGTGTGTGTGTGTGTGTGTGTGTGTGAGAAAGCAAACAAAGTACCATCACACAGGAACATGTCCCAGACTCTGAGGACAGAGGCCCAGGGTAAGGTTCGAGAGAAGGCGCACATGAACCACTCGGTCATGTACAGCACCGGCTCCACCTTGTGCTTGTCCAGATGTTTGTAGGCTACAGGACTGACTCGCTTCAGGAAGGCGTGTAGGATGTTGCCATCCAGCTGCAGCGCCTCCTACATACACAACACATAATTACATTTACAGTGCATTTAGTCATTCAGCAGACGCTTTTATCCAAAGCGACTTACAAATGAGAACACCACACGTCAGAAGTTATGAAGAAAACCAGCTACACTGTAGAATTATCAAACCTGATCATTATATGATGCTGCACCTCCCCCCCCCCGCCTTTTATTTTTATTAATTAATTTTTTATTTTTTCTACAACAGGTGTTTGTTAAAAAGATGCGTCTTCAAATACCAATAAAACACATGTAAGAGCAAATCATTTTGGCACGTCTACATCGGTGCAAAAAACTGAATGTAATCATTACAAGGTGAGGTCTAATAGTTCTGTTTACATGGTTTACATTAATATACTTTAAATACTCCAGAATCGGCGGCACGGTGGTTTAGCATGTTCTCCTCTCAACACTAGGGATTCCTGGTTCAAATCCCCATCTGGGTGGAGTTTCCATGTTCTCCACGTGTCCGTGTGGGTTTCCTCTGGGTTCTCCGGTTTCTCACACAGTCCAAAAACATGGATCAAGGTCAATTGAATTCTCCAAATTGCCCCATATAGAGTGTGTATGTGTGTGTGAGTGTGTGTCCAGCGATGGATTGGCCCCCTACTGGGTGTATCTGCCCCGCGCCCAAAATGTTCTCCCCTGGATGAGCATGTGGAACCCCCCACGACCCCGATATAGGATAAAAGCGGAAGATAATAAATGAATACTCCAGAATCTCTCCTTTCTAAATTACCTACACCGCTGCTGTCCACCACAAGGTGGCACTGTTGAGTCACTGCGTGGCAGGGCGGTGGCGGGTTGCATCGACACCCTGTTATTTAAAAATACTTTTTTTTTTTTCTCAGGTCTGAAATTTTACTCAGTGAGAAAGTCTCTGGAGTTCTGATCGAAGCTTTTTAACTTTAGAAATGAATTGTTTTAAAACTTAATAACTCTCAGGAGGCTCAACTTGACGGGTGATCGGAGCCGGGGCGATACGGCGTGCACACCCAGCACGCAGCCGGTGCTCTGACACGGAACGCAGTCAGGCCAAAATTAATAGCGACGGCTGAGTAAATAAAATAAAATGAAATCTTTCCTCTGAGACAGGCGGGTATGCAGCAGAGTGCTGAAGTGCTGAGAGGAAGCAGAAACGATGGGATGGTAGTTTTGCTTCTCCAGCTGCTCTTAATTACAGCTCTCGGCGAGGCATGGCGGGTTGTGGCGGTGTGTTGTGTAAGCTGCTGTAATGAGAGCCGTGGCCGACTTCCAGTGTGCCTTTCAGAAAGACTTTAACACACATCTCGCTTATTTAACCGAACAGCCGGCGGAAAAGTTATTTATTTTGTTCTCGTCGATGCCGGGACAGGAGGCACGTGCTGGAGTGAGAACATGGGGATGAATCTCCAACATATAAGCTTTAAAATCAACTGACAACTGAGTGAATAGTCAACAAGGCCAGATTTAAAACGTCCTCATGGCCAGGGCAACAGTGACCCCTACAGGCTGTATTACTGTGGCTCCATGAAGACTGAGATTAGATGGAATTTGAACGTAGTTGTCATATCAGGTCTAATCTTTATTCTGCATTGTTGTTTTTCGTATCAAAAGCAAACTGCAAAAAATATATATCCTAAATATTTCACATCGATGTCACTTTTTTAAACTTAAACATATTTGCTGCGTAAAAAACAGAATTAAACCAATTGAACTTACCAGCCCTGCGCTGTAGTAACCAGGGAGATACTTCTCACAGATCTGTACCAGACCCCAAAATGCATCCTACACACAGAGATGCACAGAGACAATTTCTGAGTTTTAAGTCCGTTTGATGCGTCACATCATCCAACAAAAAAAAATGGAATTATTTTATTTAAAGATTGTAAAAAAAAAAAAAAAATTAAAAAGAAAAGAAAAAGAAAGAAAAAAGTATTACTATGTAAAATAACTACTCAATGTTTTGATTATTGTGTGATAAGTAAGCAAGTATATAGATATACATACATATTTATTTTTAATATATTCATTCATTATCTTCCGCTTTATCCTCTATTAGGGTCGCGGTGGGGTTCCCCATGCCCATCCAGGGGAGAATGTCTAGGGCGCTGGGCAGACAGACCCAGGACAGGACACCAATCTATCGCTGGGCACACACTCACTCACACAGACACACTCTATATGGGGCAATTTTGAGAATTCAATTGACTTGATCCATGATTTTGGACTGTGGGAGGAAACCGAAAAACCCTGAGGAAACCCACGCAGACACGGGGAGAACATGGAAACTCCACCCAGATGGGGATTCGAACTGGGAATCCCTAGCGCTGAGAGGCGAACGTGCTAACCACTAAGCCACCGTGCCGCATTTTTAATAAAAATATAAATATATATATATATATATATATATATATATATATATATATATATATATATATATATATATATATATATTTACACACATGGGCGCGGTAGCTCAGTGGTCAGGGTGTAGGGCTATCAATCTGAAGGTTGGCGGTTCAAATCCCAGATCCACTGAAGTTACCAGTGTGGGTCCTTGAGCAAGGCCCTTAACCCTCATTGCTCCAGGGGGCGCTGTGATTAACCCTGTGCTCACCTTGTAAGTCACTTTGTATAAAAGTGTCTGCTAAATGACTAAATGTTAATGGTAAATATATATTAGCATTTTGGTTGGAAATCAGAGCCCTATTAAAGGTTTAAGATAACCAATGTCCTGCTGTAACAAACCTTTAAAACATATATGTGTGTGTGTGTGAGAGAGAGAGACCTCAGCAGGCATGTGCATGAGCAGCACTGCAGCGATGGGAGCTTGAGCCTGACAGTAACCTTCTTCAGGCCTGTACACTGTGTACGCCTTCAACACCCGCAGAAGATCCTGCTGCCTACACACACACACACACACACACACTTATAAACTGTGTTCATACACACCCACATCCACAAACACCAAGAGAAGGTTTTACAGACTGACCCGTGTCCTCCTTGTGATATGAACATCTCGTGGAAGGGAAACTGTCTGTGCAGATCTCTCTGAATGATATCAACCCACTTTGGGTCTCCCTCCTTGTTATCCAGCTCCTGAAACAACACACATGCACACACACACACACACACACACACACACACACACACACACACACACACACACACGTGTTTAATTATCATCAAAAAACATTATCTTTTTAAATATAATATAGTGTGTGTGTGTGTTTGAGACCTTAAATGTTTTGCTGTTTTGTTCCTTCTTCACTTTTCCTCCTGACAGGTACAGCCAGGCTCGTCCTCTTATTGATGGAGGAATCCCTTTCTGACATCGAAGCCTCACCTGTGTGTATGTGTGTGTGTGTGTGTGTGTGTGAGTTAGAGAGAGAGAGAGAGAGAGAGAGAGGGATAAAGCATCACACACAGAATCATGGTTTGAACCTTATACCTGACCCCACAGCATTCAGACACCACAATGAGCCAATGTGTTCAATGTGTCTGAGTAACAGGTGGGTCTAGGAACTGCGGTCCAGTCCACAGTGTGACACAGAGCAGAACCATAGGAAAGCAAAAGAGGCCTGATGATGGATTATTAATAAGAGGAAATAAATGCACTTATTCCAGATAACAACAGTTGTAGAATTACAATCATGGGGTCAGTGTACCTATTGGCATGTCACTGGAACGTGGGGGAAACCCATGCAGACACAGGGAGGACATGGAGATGCTACACAGAAAATATGTTTAATAAATCCAACTGGGAATGTTCTCATTGCACCACTGAGCTTCCCCTTCAAAAAGACAATCATTTAATCTGCTCTGATAAAATCTAACAGGTTTTCAGTGAAATCTTCATTAAGAGGTCAAGCAATTTGAGAAACCCATTTAACCTATGCTGCCTGTAGCTCCCTCCGATTTAAAGTCGACAGCACAAATATTCTTGCCAATACTGATTAGGTTTATTCTTGAGTTTGTACCTTTTGTTTATGAGAATTTCCTTTAATAGACAGCCCATAAATTACACAAGATCACAAGAGCATCAAGAGCACAACATCCCAAGATAATCTGATATAAATAAATTTAAAAAAAAGCCCCTGAAGGTGTGCTCTGCCCCCTTCTACCCAACATAGGTTCGCTCTGAAATCACCTAATGAGTTGTGTTCCCCCTCACAGGTTCTTTTTTTTGTATTGTTCTCCTTCTAGACCTGCTGAAAGGGTTCTGAGGTTGAGTCAGTGTGGGGAAGAACTGTTTTAAGTCACTGCGGTTGAACTAAAGTGAACAGAGCCATTGGGTTAAATCAGGGGTTTAATGTCCGGTGTATTTAAATACCTCGTTCGAGCTTGGACTCGTTATCTGTAGGTTTGCAGTTATCTGCAGGTGTTGCGTGTTTTATTGCATGGGCTCATATTCGACAGTTTATTAATTTGTTATAAGTTCATTAATGCAAGCCAATTTCAGTCTGCTACTGTACAACAGACAACACGTTACCTGAGCTTTCATAACCAGGGTGCGAGTTTCAGAGCTTTAGAAAAGAGACTGAGAGGTTGCAACACAGAGACATGAAAACAAACTCAACGTGATAGAAGTTGAGGTTCTCATGCATGTTCCAACAGAACCCCGTCACTGACTCACTGTGGATTCATTAGTATGAGGTCATGTAAAAATAATCCACCATTTACACATTAACATACAATCACACACACACACACTTCAAAACATGCAATCATACATTATCCACACACACACACACGCATTTAAATTACCTACTGCCAATTGACCATCTGACATTTACCTTTTCCCAATCGTTTTGGACTGTTAAAAAGTTACAGAAGAAATTGATCACCTTAAGTTTTAATCGTAAATTTTATTTATAAAATTAAAAACTGTTTTACCTTCTTAAATCTCTTGTTGATCCATTTGTCCCAGTCTTTCAGCATCTCCAACCATTTTAGTTCTCGATGTCGTAATACCCTAGGATCAACATCTTGAGCCCTGTATGAAAGAGGAGGGGGAGATGGAATGTGTTTTATTACGAACATGCTACTCCACTCATTAACTGCATATGAGGATATATATATATATATATATATATATATATATATATATACACACACCAAAAAACATACATGAATACACACACATATATACACACACACATAAACATACATATATACTAGACACACCCCACTGCTTGATATAATAGACCCCAGTCTTCAAGAAAGTCACTTGACAAGAATTTGGGGTTTTTCATTCAGGGGCCAGAAAGTCTGGCAAACACTCAAAAGCTCAATTCAATGAAGATGAGGAGTTGACTTGAGGTCAAGTCTTTGCACTGGACAGTGAAATGTCTCGACTGTGAATCATACAAACATATTAGACATGACAGTGTCTCCAGCCACAATAACAGTTTAGGGAAGGCTTTTTTGTGCACAACTTGCCTTAAAGATTTTGAACCCAAAGTCCAACAAATCACAACGAAAGATTCACATACAGCTTTATTCCAGGGGAATGAATTTCGTTCTGCTGTAGGTTCTCTATACCACACATCTGTACATCCCACGACTGTGTACAAGAGCGGGGCCTGGACTTATAAAAAAAAATTTTAAAAATAGACCAAAATGTCCTAAAGAACTATTAACCACATCACCATCCATGTAAGTGAACAGTCTGTAGATACTCCATTCACCTCGAATCCATATCTTTGGACTTTTTTTTTGTCTAAACTGGAGAATCTGAAGTAAACAGGGAGAACGTGCTATGCACTAAGCCACCATGCTGCTCCCAGATGTTGAGCAATATGTGAGCGTGTGTGTGCCCTGTGCTAGACTGCTGACCTGTTCAGAGTGTGACTCCACCTTTTGTACAAAGGTACCTCGCTGAGATAATGATGATCTACCAGACCCGCAGCACAAGGAAGATTCGTAGAATCCAGCTGGACAGCAGTCATCCAGCACAATTTTTTTTTTTTTTTTTGGCACATATGTAAATGTTGTGCATTTCATTTTATCTTCTATGTAGAGTTTATATCCTGATGCCTCACCTTAAGTATTTCTATGTGCACATGTCCCAACATGGAGCATAAATGACAAATAAACTTGAAACTTGATAAGATTTAAATTAACATGACTTCTAGCCATGTGGCCTTTAATCAGTGTTCCTTACAAGCCGTATTTATTATGATGTATAAACACATCTACAGGACTGAGCATGTCATTTACGACCTGCTGGGTGCATACATGTACACACACACACACACACACACACACACAAAAGGTAAAGGAGTTCTGCCGGTTTGTTGGGGATTTCTTTTATTTGTAGGAAATACACTGCAGACTTGCCACATTCCCTGAACGCAGCATTAATTCAGTATCTTTTTTTTTATTAGGTGTGTGTGTGTGGGGGGGGGTGTCGAATTCCGCCTTTCCTAATTCTCAGGATCCAGCAATGCACCTCAGACAGGCTTACTGGAACACCGCACACTATACATGAATATTGTATTTGGTTTTGCATTTAGGTTGTCTCTCAACGTTTCTGTAATTACCGAATGAGCTACTAAACCACTAAACCTAAGCATCTAACTCTGAGCTAAAAACTGCCCCGTGTGGGCAACGTTAGCTGTTTCACTAGAACCCTGACGTCATGACGCCGATCAGACTCGGGCTTCGGGACGGATCAGGGTGAACTACGGCCACATTCCTCGTGCGTGAATCTTATTTGGCTAAAAGTGAAAGATCTTGATTATGACGGAACGGTAGAAGAAGCACGCGGTCCGTTTGGTCGAGCTGATCAACAGAACATACGCGGCCGATGTGGTTGACGCTGAGGCATAGTTTGATTCGGACTTCCTCATAACTCTCCACTCGCTTCCTCCTGCATAACTACAACACCCCACTCTAATAATAAATATACTACACGTATAAACGTGATCTAAACTGCTAAAATTAAGCATGAAGCCACAAATGATGAATAAGAGCATTACCATGCCGCCCAACTCAAAGCAAAGTCCATGAAGACATGGTTGGGTTATTTTGGGGAAGAACTTGACTGGCCCACAATGAGCCGTGACGTCAGGCACATGGAACGTCTATGGGATGGACTAGAACGATGATTGTAAATGCGAATGCCCCTCCGGCAGATGATACAGATCACTGTACACCAAAACAGACACTCGAACAATTTCTTTCCTCAAGCCATCACACTTATAAACCTCACTACAGCATAAATGCACCTTCCATATATATGTTATACTATAATATATGTATCATATTGTACAGCATATTTGTTATTTGTCAATATAACTGTATATTGTAAATACAGTAAATTGCAATTTTACAAGAGAGACACCATCATGCCAGAACAAAATTCCTTGCATGTGTAACATACTTGGCAAATAAAACTGATTCTGAATGTCCAGCAGTGTCATCGAGGTGTTTAAATGACTGATACTGTACACGCTTTTTATAGTTTGCTTGTTTCTTTCTTGTGCATGTTTAATTTACAGCCTAGAGAAATGTACCCGTGCTGAAGGTCGACGCGGAGGGTGGAGTAAAAGCCAAACTATACGAAATAGTATGCAGTAATAAACATCCACATGTGCACAGCCTAAACCACAAAAGTGACAGGTGTCAGTGACTTAATTTATTGTACATCAATGTAAAAATACAATAAACTATATTTAATTTTACTAAACTGGAAATAGAGGCGATGACGTGGCCACATAATTATTAATAGCATTTCTATTATTATTATCATCATCATCATCATCATGCTGTAGATCATCGCTTCACAAATCAGAGGACCAGATTAGTGCTTAATCAGATTTCTCTTACTGTTATATAATTACACAGAGCATGACCACATACCCCATAGGCAACCCCAATGGACCCCCCCCCCACCCCACCACTTCCGCTTGCGCATCCACCCCACAGTCACAAAGGCGGCCTTGTTCAGAAGTGGCACAGTGTTAGACCGTCATTGAGCGTAGGCTTCTAAAAAACCAAAATCATCTCAGTTCGCCTTTGCGGAACTTATTATATAAACGGTTTTAATTTGAAACCCTGAGTTCGCTTAAAGCAGGACTGGAAAAAAAAAAAAAAAAAAAAAAAAAAACGTTTCCCCTCGCATTCTTTTAATCAGCTGATGAGTCCGTGTTTAATGTCAAAAATAGTCGAGTTGGAAATCGAGCTGAGAATGAGAAATGAGAGAGAGAGAGAGAGAGAGAGAGAGAGAGAGAGAAAGAGAGAGAGAGAGTGACCGCAGGGCTTTAGAGTGTCGATAAACCCACAGCAAACAGGAAATCTACTGTCCACTCAGCACAGCACACACACTATTCCACTCACCAGTTTCTACACAACCAGCCCTGATAAGCCTTACCTCATCACCCAGAGGGTCTCATGAGGAAGGATTCAATGTTAAGCAGGTCATGGTGGGGCCCGATGTCACCATGACTCTTAGTACAAATCATTCTAGCCACACATTACACACTTCACCAATATTATAGGTTAGATTACAAATGTACTTCCACAAGTCAAATACTGTATAAGCTTTACTTATGATCAGTTCCACTTACTGCATCCACTAAATGAATAAACGTAGCGACACCGACAGCAGCTTTTAATACATCAAACTCTAAATCTGTCTCCTATTTGCATGTAGCTTCTACTCATCCGGCTGTAGTGGCGTTGGAGCCAAGTGGTTAGTGTGCCTGGGGGATTAAACCCCCAACCAAAACCTAAAGTTTCCAATACAACCCTGCCAATCGTGACCCTGTGCTCTAAACCCCAAGCAGCAAATTGAAATCTTTGCAAGTTACTTTGTATTAAAGCATTAAATACAAATAAAATAATATATATATATATATATAGACATACATACATACACACACATACATATGGGCGGCATGGTGGCTTAGTGGTCAGCACGTTCGCTTCTCAGTATTAGAGATTCCCGGTTCGAATCCCAATCTGGGTGGAGTTTCAATGTTCTCCCCAAGTCCGCGTGGGTTTCCTCCGGGTTCTCCAGTTTCCTCCCACAGTTCAAAAACATGGATCAAGTCAATTGAGTTCTCAAAATTGCCCCATATAGAGTGTGTCTGTGTGAGTGAGTGTGTGCCCAGCGATGGATTGGCTGGATCTGCCCAGCGCCCGAGACGTTCTCCCCTGGATGGGCATGGGGAACCCCACCGCGACCCTAATAGAGGATAAGCGGAAGATAATGAATGAATGAATGAATGAATATATATATATATATATATATATATATATATATATATATATATATATATATATATATATATAGTTTGACTATAGTCCCCAACATCACGTCAACTAATTCTCTTAAATAATTAAAAATAAAGACCATGTTATTAAGCATCACTTCCAAATATGCATCACCCAAAATGACCACTGCCAACCAATCAGTGGCTCTCAGCGAACCGAGAAAAGCATCTCTGGAATGTGTGCAAAAGAAATTTCTTCCTTTACTGCAGAACAAAAAGTAAAAGAACTCTTGGTAGAAACATTTCTTTAGAATCCTTTGCAAAAACAACAGAAACAGAAGCTTTGGGACACCCACACATTACACCTGCAGAAGCTTTTATACATTTTACACGTTCAGCCAAGGCAACTTACACGTATAATTCAGTAAGTAAGAGGGTTAGAGTGCAAAGTCTGTCAAAAGACAAGTCCTTGGAGGCAATTAAGATTGAGGGTCTTGTACAAAAGCACACACTGGCAACTTGATAGACCCCCCCCCCCCATTCTTCAGGCTGGTACCCCGGCACCCCAAGCACAATGTTTGCAATTTCATTCTGAATCGGTCGGTCTTTGCAGTTAACATTGTTTCCTCCTTCGAAGATATCAGAGGGTGTCAGATACCCTGTGTTGAATGTATTTGGGGTTGGGTTGCTGTCTGGGTTAGTCAAATTCTTCACAAAGCTTAATTCCAAAATACACGCCAGGCTATTTGACCTGACTCATCTATGGCAATGATACCACATGAACCACCTGAATTTAACGATGGAAGTATATCCCAATAGTTTTGGCGCAGCAGCTTAGGAAAGGAATGCACTAGAGGTCCAAATAAAGTTAACAGAATAGCTGTGGGATGAATCAGAAGTTTACTCGCAGCCCGTCTCAGGGTCTGAACTGAGGATCGGAGGATGTTCTGGACATGAACATGGCCAGCAGCACGGATTGGGATTTGATGTGAGGTGTTTACTTCATTTTGGACATGGAGTTAAAGGCCATGTGGGAGCAGTGTTGCAAGTCATCACACGGTGGAGGTTTCTATAGAAGTATGGAAGGGAGTGGTGTTTGCAAATAAGGCGGGTAACAGCAGAAAGAAGTTCATCAGATCCCGTCCATTCTGTTCCGTAATCCGTAACGATGCGTGCGGTTCAAAAGACAAAACGACTGAACCCGGCTACAAACAGATTCAGTTCCAACATGATACGTTCCCATTCAAAATGCAGAATGGCTCTCCGCGATGCATTACTCATCAACTTCCCAAATCTGAACGTTAAAATAATGCCAATCCAGGAAACCAGATTATACAGTCTGATTACAAGACAACGTCTCCATTCGATTTAATGACGCAAGTCAGAAGATGTCACAATCAGTGGCCCCTGGGTGCGTCCGGTGGTTAGAACAGACTAATCCGTTAGAACGGGCTCTGCGGGTGGTTAGGTAACGGATAGATGTTTGCTCGGTTACAGGAAACCAGTTAAACATGGAGATCAACCACATGGTTAGCTAGAGTGCAACACTGGTGAATAAGCAGCAGATTGCCGGCTCGTTCTTCAGCCATCCTGTCAGAGGAATTAATGACAGAACTTTAAAAACTTTAGGGTATAATTACGTTAATCATAAGTTAATGGTAACTACCTACAGCAAATTTAGGTGACTTTACAAAGTGGGCAGCACGGTGGCTTAGTGCTTGGCACGTTCTCCTAGGGATTCCCCGTTCAAATCCCCATCTGGGTGGAGTTCCCATGTTCTCCCCGTGTCGGCGTAGGTTTTCTCCGGGTTCTCCGGTTTCCTCCCACAGTACAAAAACATGGATCAAGTCAATTGAGTTTCCAAATTGCCCCATATAGAGTGTGTCTGAGTGAGTGAGTGAGTGAGTGAGTAAGTGTCCAGTGATAGACTGGCGCACTGTCCAGGGTGTATCTGCCCAGCGCCCGAAACATTTTCCCTTGGATGGGCATGGGAAACCCCCCCCCCCCACCCCTGCGACCCTAATAGAGGATAAAGCAGAAGATGGATGGATGGACTTTCCAAAGTCAATTTATTGTTTTGTTTATTAGTGCCATATATGGCAATCACACCAGTTATCCATATTTTTATAACCTTGCCGTTCTTCTCCCGCAATTTGAGCTATAGACACGGTTTTCGCAGGACACACCCGGCTTATTGGTGCAGCCACTGCTTGAATACAGCTAAGGAATAGGCCAGCTCACTCCCAAGATTTTCCCGTTTTCCGAACTAAAATTCCCATTTATTTTGTGTCACAGTGATATTTGCAATCCTATTGCTCTGCAAACTTTTGAGCAAAAAAGACGAAATTGGCTAGAGTTGGAGATGGCTGCCACCAGACCGGTTTTGTCAAATTCCAGAGTGACAGACACCCCATTACCCGGCCACACCCACTTTTTATCCCAATGTATTGCTTTGATATACGTATGCACTATGTCTACCCCGGCCATGCTGCAATTACACTCGCATTTTGTATAGGAAATGTACCATTCTAGTTGTTATTATTATTATTATTATTATTATTATTATTGTTGTTGTGCTTAAATTAAATTTTTAATAATTTCTTTTTTCACAGTTTACAAGGTGACTGGACCTCAACCCGTTCACGTTGTTCGTGCTTTTTGAAGCGATCAGGTAAAGAATTTGATAAGAGAAGAGTTAAAAATCAATTTTTTTCTCCCATTCTACTGCATTATAAAACTCCTCTGGATGAAAACACGATGTCAGCAACGATAAAGGGACAGAAACAGACATTTAATACAGGAGATGAATTTGCAAACTAAAGTAGTTCTGTGTGCTAGAACTGCCATTGCATCAAAATCCTACAATAACAAATCACATTTGTAGAATTTCCTGCAAAATAAAGTCTATAACAAACAGCGGGGTGGAAGCTGGTGCAGCGTGAACAGAGGCGGTGGTATAACAACACGATTCGGCTCATGAAGACGGAAAATGAGCCATAGTTGGTCTCGTGGGTGCTCCGGAGCTTATCTCTGAGCGCATGACTGCAAACTGGAAGCACAGCATTTATCTCTCTAAAGAAGCTCTCGCTCACTTTCTCTCGCTCTCATACACAAACACACAACACACTGTTTGAATCCATAAAACGGTTCAGCAGCTTGGTACAGAACCAAACTTAGACATGAGTCTGACTCAGATTTTCAGTCAGTTCGGGGCCAAATACCATTAAAAGCATCTTATAATATCATCTTATACTTTAAACTGTCAGGGCGGCACGGTGGCTTAATGGTTGGCATGTTCTCCTCTCAACACTAGGGATTCCCGGTTCGAATCCCCATCTGGGTGGAGTTTCCATGTTCTCCCTGTGTCCGTGTGGGTTTCCTCCGGGTTCTTCGGCTTCCTCCGACAGTCCACAAACATGGATCAAGTCAATTGAGTTCACCAAATTGCCCCATATAGAGTGTGTGTGTCTGTGTGAGTGAGTGTGTACCCAGCAATAGATTGGCCCCCTGTCCTGGGTGTATCTGCCCGCATCTAATATAGGATAAAGCGGAAGATAATGGATGGATGGACTTTAAACTGTCGCAGTGCACAAAATACACATCACCTTTGTTGTTTCATTATATAAAATGTAAGGACAAAGTATAAGACACACGTCTAAATCATTCAAATGAAGTGTTTCGTTCAGTTCCACTGTCACGGATGTACGTAATAAACCAGCTACCTATGCATCTTAGACAATTGTATGCATTCCACCTTTGTGGAAACAGTTTGAGGGACACCATTTCCTGTTTCAGTATGGCGTAAAGACGTTCTTTGGTGAGTCTGGTGCGGATAAACATCAGTGCCCGACTTTATAAACGCCCCTGTGGATAAAACCCATGCCCACTCGTGAGCCGGGGTCTCTGTGGACTCAAACGGCTTAGTGAGCTCACTGTGGGAATTTTCGTGGTGTGTAAATGTTGACCTCTTTCCTATTAAACACTATAGGAATTCATTGCAACGCCGAGTGTGAGCCAGACTGTACTATATGCTTTCTATAAGTCTCTTCGGTGCTGGGTTAACTACAGCGTTTCCTTTCTTTACATCTGACTTTGTTCCACAGTAGACGTCTCTTACACTTGTAATTTGCAGGTGCGTCAGTTCCATGGAAACACACCAGAGATCTGGTGGGGAAGTGAAAGCTGAAAGGGGAACGAGTTGCATTCGGCTCGATAAGAAGGCTGACGGGGAAATGCAAAATAATAAACACATCATATCAAGACCACATGGTGGACATGTGACGCATTAAACATGTGCAGCAATAAGCAATCGTTCATTCACTCATTCACTATCCTCCGCTCAATCATCTACTAGGGTTCCTCCAAGCCCATCCAGGGGAGAATGGGCGCTGGGCAGATACACCCAGGACAGGACACCACTCTATTACTGGGCATTCTCACTCACACAAATATACAGTATATTGGGCAATTTAGAGTATTCAATTCACCTTGAATACACATTTTTGGACTGTGAGAGAAAAGCAGGGAACCCAGAAGAAACCCACGCAGACGCGAGGAGAACATGGAAACTCCACCCAGATTGGGATTCGAACCTGGATCCCCAGCGCAGAGAGGTGAATGTGCTAACCACTAAGCCACAATCACAATGTGTTGTACCGAGTTCACTACTTTTTCATTCATTCATTCATTCATTCATTATCTTCCGCTTTATCCTATATATTAGGGTCGTGGGGGGGGGTTCCCCTGGAGGGGTGGGGTTCCCCTGGATGGGCATGGGGAACGCCACCCCTCCACACCCCCCCCCCCATGACCCTAATACATAGGATAAAGCGGAAGATAATGAATCTTCCCCATGCCCATCCAGGGGAGAACGTTTTGGGCGCTGGGCAGATACACCCAGGACAGGGCCTCAATCTATCGCAGGGCACACACACACACACACACAGACACACTTTATATGGGGCAATTTGGAGAACTCGGCGGCACGGTGGCTTAGTGGTTTAGCACGTTCGCCTCTCAGCGCTAGGGATTCCCGGTTCAAATCCCCATCTGGGAGTTTCCATGTTCTCCCCGTGTCTGCGTGGGTTTCCTCCGGGTTCTCCGGTTTCCTCCCACAATCCAAAAACATGGATCAAGTTAATTGAATTCTCAAAATTGCCCCATATAGAGTGTGTCTGTGTGAGTGAGTGTGTGCCCAGTGATGGATTGGCGCCCTGTCCTGGGTCTATCTGCCCAGCGCCCGAGACGTTCTCCCCTGGATGGGCATGGGGAACCCCACCGCGACCCTAATCGAGGATAAGCGGGAGATAATGAATGAATGAATTTGGAGAACTCCATTGACTTGATCCATGTTTTTGGACTGTGGGAGGAAACCGAAGAACCCGGAGGAAACCCACACGGACACGGGGAGAACATGCAAACTCCACCCAGATAGGGATTCGAACTGGGAATCCCTAGTGCTGAGAGGAGAATGTGCTAACCACTAAGCCACTGTGCCGCCCGTTCACTACTTTATACTGTTTATTACAGCACTGTTGCACCTGATGCACTCACACCCACCCCACACTAACACACGTTCAACACAACACAAACTTAAAATAATCCACCAACCACCACACATCCGCTCGTAGTGGTTTTACGTTCTCTTGGCTTTTAATAAACAGTGTTGATTTGGGTGGAACCCATTAAAAGCACGGTGGATGTGCTCCGAACACTGTGACGCACAAATCGAATATGACTTACGATTCAGCCGAATACATCTGCGCTCCCCCGATGAACCCGTACTTGTCCGTTTCCCTGGAGCCGGGGAAGCCGTCGAGCTCCGAGTCGGACCCCAGTGAACTCTCTCCATCTCCAAAGTGACTGCCCACAGTGCGTATGCTCATCGTGTCCAGGGTCCCGTCTCCGTTCTCAAACTTGGCCATCACTACATTGACAGTATCCGAACCTGATCCTCCAATCAGAACCCTGGAATAAATTTTTCAAATCACTGCTGCTTAAACAGGCGCTTAATGGACCCAGCGGTCATCGCTCCGGACACCTGGAGGGTGAAGAATCAGATAATGAAAAGAAATTAGACTTTAAAACGTAATACAACCCTGATTATAGTTTACATTAGTAGCAACTCATTAAGTCAGTTATGGATAAAACGGTTTTCTGATGCAGGTTAATGTTCGTAAAGATCTTTTCTATTTCACCAGAACATTATAATAAGAATAAAATCAAAATAAACAGTTTACTTAAACATTTCCTATGGGGATTTTTTTTTTGTAGTTGTAAATTTAATTGTGGTCATTTTCGCCTTTAGTGAGGGTGAGGTGGCTCAGTGGTCAGGGCGTTGGGCTATTAATCTGAAGGTTGGGGGTTTAAATCCCAGGTCCACTGAAGTTACCAGTGTGGGTCCTTGAGCAAGGCCCTTAACCCTCATGCTCCAGGGATGTTGTGATGAACCCTGTGCTCACCTTGAGGGTCGCTTTGGATAAAAGTGTCTGCTAGATGACCAAATGTAAATGTAAATGTAGTAAAAATCTAGACCCAAAAAGAAAATAAGTACTAAAGTTTACCCCCATCTACTAAGTGACCGCTCCACTTGAGCAGTCGTGCATTAAGGTGTTTTATCTACCATCTTATCTCATCTGATTAAATCCTGAGACTGCCTGCTTCTTTTTAAAAATAGTAGAACCCAAGTTTGATGAGCCGCATGACATTTAAAACTGAATACTGTACAGTAGGTTGATTAAACAGCCTCATGGACCTCACTAAGGTTTATACAATTAAAAAAGCACATTTTACACTCGAACGGGATACGATTTAATAACCAAATCAATATAAAATTGACAAAAAATACAAATTGCCATTAAATGCGTGCATTTTGAGTAATAAAAAAGTCTTTAAATTGACCAGAAGTCGCCTGCAGTTACGTGAACACGTCGATATGTTTAAAAAAAGTGCAAATTTGACCACTTTTTCAGCTTTTTACTTTGTTTTTTTCACTTTTGGTAGTTCAATCCTGACATTCTGACGCTACTTTCCAAACCGTTTTCCTCCAATTTCACAAAGTAGGTTGATTAAACAGCCCCATGGATCTCACTAAGGTTTATACAATTAAAAAGCACATTTTACACTCGAACGGGATACGAATTATTAACCAAAGCAATATAAAAACGCGATAAATTGACAAAAAATACAAATTGCCATTAAATGCGTGCATTTTGAGCTGTCTTTAAATTGACCAGAAGTCGCCTGCAGTTGCGTGAACACGTCGATATGTTTAAAAAAAGTGCAAATTGGAAAACTTTTTCAGCTTTTTACTTTGTTTTTTAACTTTTGGTAACGGAACTGCCCCCGTTAGCATAGCGACGTGTCATTAAAAAAGAGCCAGACTCACGAAAAGAGCCAAATCAAGCAGAATTTCAGAAAAAAAAAGAAATTAAAAAAATAAACAGCTGACATTTAACACAATTCAAACTCGGGCTAACTCCGAAGTTAGCCGGATCGTTTAATCCCGACGTTCTGACGTTACTTTCATTCAGCCGCTCCAAAAACATTCTCCTCCAAATTCACAAAACTCTCACTTCGAACCCGAGCGGAGCTCCTCGCTGCACCTTCCTCCCGCAGGACGTTTTTAATTTCAATTCGGGACGAAAAAAAAGGACAAAAATCCCAAAGACAGAAAAAAAAAAGTTGGCGATATGTCATTTTGCCAGAACCATCCTGCTGACGTCACAGCCGTCTTCTCACAAACCCCACCTTCGGCTGGATGAAAGGAACGCATTTAGCGCCATAGGATTGGACCATAGTAAAAAAAAATTCTAATCGTTCCGCCAATCGGCGTCTTCAGGAGGCGGAACCTACGATGGATCGGTAGGGAAAAAGGATTGGCCCTATCGCGCTTGTGGGTGACAGAACTGCGCATGCGCGCAGCCGATATTTTCCGTCTACATGGAAACGGGTGGAGACTGTTTTCAAGCGAAAGTATCTTATGTAATGAACGTTTCATAGAAGAATTAAACAAAGGAAACACTCGTAATATTCATTCAGGAAACAATAACGCAGCCTGAGAATGTTATTGTGAATTAAAAACGTATTATGGAGCAAAAACAAAGTCAACCTGCCGCCATCTAGCGGTTAATGCGTGTCAGTGGCACTGCATAAAGCGACCAAACGCGACATTTGCGTTTAAAAATAGAAGGATGGCATTGTGCAGAGTGACTGTAAGACCAATAAAAATATTGTCTTTGGTCCTAAGTAAAGATACACTTAACAAACATAAATATAAACTGATGTCTCTTACTCTGTGTGCAATACCTTTCTGCTGTTTAATCATAAACCAAACTGTGTCAGGGCGGAACGGTGGCTTAGTGGTTTAGCATGTTCTCCTCTCAGCGCTGGGGATTCCCGGTTCGAATCCCCATCTGGGTGGAGTTTCCATGTTCTCCCCGTGTCCGCGTGGGTTTCCTCCGGGTTCTCCGGTTTCCTCCCACAGTCCAAAAACATGGATGAAGTCAATTGAATTCCCCAAATTGCCCCATATAGTGTGTGTCTGTGTGAGTGAGTGAGTTTATGCCCAGTGATGGATTTGCGCCCTGTCCTGGGTGTATCTGTCCAGCGCCCGAAATGTTCTTCCCTGGATGGGCACGGGGAACCCCCCCCCTCCCCCCGCGACCCTAATATAGGCTAAAGCGGAAGATAATGAATGAATGATGCAAACTGTATCATATGTGCAATATTTGTTCCATTTTATTTCTCTGTTATATGTCTTGCACATAACTGAAAATTAAAATTTATGTCATGTGTAAATCCATCCATCCATTATCTTCCGCTTTATTCTCTATTAGAGTCGGGGGGGGGGGTCCCCATGCACATCCAGGGGAGAACTTTTCGGGCGCTGGGCAGATAGACCCAGGACAGGACGCCAATCTATCACTGGACACACACTCACTCACACAGACACACTCTATATGGGGCAATTTGGAGAATTCAATTGACTTGATCCATGCTTTTGGACTGTGGGAGGAAACTGGAGAACCCGGAGGAAACCCACGCGGGAGAACACGGAAACTCCATCCAGATAGGGATTTGAACCGGGAATCCCTAGCGCTGAGCGGAGAACGTGCTAAACCACTAGGCCACCGTGCCGCCCTCATTTGTATATATACATTCATTTATTCATTCATTATCTCGGGGGGGGGGGGGGGGGGGGGGGGGGGGGGGGGGGGGGGGGGGGGGGGGGGGGGGGGGGGGGGGGGGGGGGGGGGGGGGGGGGGGGGGGGGGGGGGGGGGCTGGGCAGACAGACCCAGGACAGGGCGCCAATCCATCGCTGGGCACACACTCACTCACACAGACACACTCTATAGGGGGCAATTTTGAGAATTCAATTAACTTGTTCCATGTTTTTGGACTGTGGGAGGAAACCGGAGAACCCGGAGGAAACCCACACAGACACGGGGAGAACATGGAAACTCCACCCAGATGGGGATTCGAACCGGGAATCCCTAGCGCTGAGAGGCGAACGTGCTAAACCACTAAGCCTCCGTGCCGCCCCATATATATACATTTCTATTTAAATTGTTCTATTTTTTTTATTTCTTTCTATTTATTTATTTATTTATTTATTTGGTCATTTATTGGACGCTTTTATCCAAAGCGACTTACAAGGTGAGCACAGGGTTCATCACAACATCCCTGGAGCAATGAGGGTTAAGGGCCTTGCTCAGGGACCCACACTGGTAACTTCAGTGGACCTGGGATTTGAATCGCCAACCTTCAGATTGACAGCCCAACACCCTGACCACTGAGCTACCACTCTCTACTTTCCAATTGCTAAATATCTTTTTTCCTCTTTTTTCTAATGTAACTTGCTGCTGAGAATGTTATTTCCACCATTGTGGGACAAATAAAGGTCTATCTTATATTATCTTATCTTAAAATCATGGCCTTTGCACCCAGCGTCTTCACACCTACAGCACCCCAAAACCTAAATTAGGCAAAGGCCCCAACCATTAAAATACACACACAGAGAAAGACACTTTTATATCCTGTGTAAGGTTACACACTCACTCACACCAACACCTCTTCATTTTCCTTTTGTTTCCTTCTTAATGCCCCTTCAGTTTAACAGACTCAACATGAAAAAAAAACATGATGAACATAACAAAGACATCTTTATTTGTAAGCAAGATGGTTCTGATGGAATAAAAGACTGGTTTCCCCTCATGATTCCTCTTTCTCGTCTCCATGTGTGATAATGTAACACAGCGATTTGTAGTCGATGTTTCCGGCTACATCGATCGGTGCCAAGGAAAAAGCCTGTTCCACCTGTGAAACAATTTAGGAACAAAGTACCAACTGATGAGTTTGTGCATTTAGAATGTCATCAAACAGCAGTTTGGTGGAATTAACATTTTTTATTTAGCGGCATTTCCTAAATAATTTAAACAATATACATGCGGTATCATCAGTGTTGTTCAGTGGTGTGTAATTAATCATTACACCCCTCATCATCGATGGCTTTTGTCTATTATTGTGTATTATTTAATAGACAGAAAACGATTTTAGACGCAGACTCTGCCCTCTGCTGGCGAATTCCAGGAATTGCACTGTCCTTAAGCGTCTCCATCCTCATATTCTCTCACTCGACAGTTTAACAGAATAAATACAGGAGTGTAAAATAAAGTTGGAGGCGTACAGCTGTGCAAAATGCATGATTGTGTGTTTGATTGTATAAACTGGATAGAATGGATAGAAAAAGGACAAACCTCTTCTCCTGTGAACTTATCTGCCTGATTCATCAGCAGCCGTTTAAATCTGAAAATATAAAAAGCAACTTAATTAAATTCTTAATTAAGATTACATCTAGCAGAATCTGTCTGTATAAAATTCAGGCTCAATTCTTGTTTCTTAAGTTTATTAGATGTATTAAAAAAAAAAATATATATATATATATATATATATATATATATATATATATATATATATATATATTTTATTATTATTTTTTAAATACATCTAATAAACTTAAGAAACACAGTGGCTGTGTGTGAAAGTGTTTTATTTAGTGTCTGCCTAGTTGTTTACTTCCCCTAACTCACTTAAGCATGGATATCCCCCCTCACACACACACACACACACACACACACACACACACACACACACACACACACACACACACAGAGCTGATGAGCAGCTAAGCAAATAAATTATTGAATGCAATAGAAGGATGCCATGTGATTGTGCTACATAAACATAATTACATTTTAATGCTCATAGTCAGCATTACTATACTCACTCATCCTTTTTGACGAAGCCGGTAGCGTCTGGGTCGAACAACTTAAATGCACTGAGAATTGTCTCCTCCGGGTCGGTTCCTGTGAAAACAGAAGGTCCGAAATAAAAAAACTCACGAGCAAGCACTCATCTCTATTGAGGCTAAAACGTTTGTACCATTGAGCTTTTCTCCAAAGAGGGCGAGAAAGACTGTGAAATTGATTGGACCTTTGCCCTCAGCCAACATGGCCTCCAGTTCTTCATCACTCACGTTTAGTTTTCCTTGAACAGAGCATTGAAAGTGTAAGCACCCATTGCAGTTTCTCTCCGTGTACAGCAAGCAAATCACTTGCACTTATTAATACTCATACCTAACTGCGCGTAGGTTTCTCTCAGGTCGGATTTTTTAATCACCCCATCTCTGTCCTGATCAATGCAGCCAAATGCCTGCAAACAGACAAATAAATTCACGTCCTATTATAGCATAGAAATAAAAATCAACCACACAATACAGTTACATCCTATTAAAAGGTCTCTCCCCTTTGTAGCTATAAACATTTCCACGAATCTGGTAAAGTGTGTCAGAGGAAATCTTTGTCTTTTAGTCCAGAGGAGCATTTCAGACAAGGTCAGACACCGATGTTGGACAGAGTGGACATTGCGCAATACATTCATTCATATTATACCCATTTTATATATACATACATAGAGAGAAAGAGAGAGAGAGAGAGAGGGTGACAGAGACAGAGAGAGGTCATTATACACTTTTATCCAAAGTGACCGACAAGTATCCCAACAGAACACAAGGTCACCCCATAACCTTTAGTCTGATCGTCCATCATCCAAACCTCTAAGTTGTAATAATGAATGATGCAGCAACATTAATTTTTTATTGATTTTATTGTTAAATGTTAACCTTAACACTAATATTTATAACCTAACCTCATGATTCCCCATCGGATTAATTCAATGATTAAATTAATTAAATTAAGTGATACGGTTCGCATGCAGCACCTCTTTAAATTCCTGAATCTGTGATTGCTCAAACATAGAGAAGACGTTGGAGGAAGCTCGCTGAGCATTTTTCCTTTTTGCAGCTGCTTTCTTACTCGCCTGGTGGGAAAGAGAGAGATTTCAATGTTTTTAAATTCCCTGGAACCAAAGGGCCTAGAAAGAAATGTCTTTTTAAAGCATTGTCTTGAGTATATACGATCATCATCCACAACAGCAATAATAAAATACCAATAATACCAATAATAATAATAATAATAATAATAATAATAATAATAATATCAAAATTTTTGATGTGTGGCGCCCGAGTGACAAAATTAACAACTGTCTCTAGTGGTTAATCTGCTGAATATCAAATAGAACACCAAAAAACAAAACCCCACTATAAAAACTGTATTGCTGGCAATGCAATACATGCAAGTTGCAAGTTAATGTGACAAATTTCATGTGACAGTTTCAACAGAATCGAAGAAAATATTAAAAATAAAAGTCCAAGGATTCAATACTGGATATTTTTAAACCTATCAATACACACCTTAACAATTCTAACCTTTAAGGCTCGTTAATAAACCAAGAAAATTAAACTTATGAACTGGAGTGAACTGACCATGTCTGCTGAGCCTCTCTCTGTGGCGTGTGGATGGTGCCTGTAGAAGTGCAGAATAGGGCTTTATGTGTCTCGTCTTATCACTTGGTTCTTTATAAAAAGAACGCAGCACCTCCACGAGTCCCCTAAAAAGGACACTGAGAGGGCCTGGACACAGATAAGAGGGTAAGTAGCTAAATTCCAGAGCGGCAGAACACAGGGACAGAGAGAGAGGCTTTACACATTTGATATATAGAATACCAGAATGTAAAGATGAGCGTATTAAATGTTTTAAAATGAAAGCATCAAGGGGTCGTTGAAAAATTGGGCCACTCTCCTCACCCCCAACATCAGCCTCCCCGTCGTTTTGTTAAAAAATGGTACAATAACCTATTTGTATTGAGATCGTACAATAAATATGTTTTAATCTAATGTATAAAGGTCACAATAGACTTAAACAGAGCCCTTACAGTAACCCTATATAACACTTTTGGGTTTAAATGGAACAGAAATTGTGATGTCAGCCATGCTTTTGTGGCTCACTGGCCACAGACACACCCCAAAAGTTAATAGAAAGCCTCCCCAGAAGACAGAAAGCTGTTATAGCTGCAAAAAGAGTCCGAGTTACAATGGGATGTCAAGCTCCTGTAGGTCCTGTAGGTACACTGGACAGAATAACACTATGGCTACCTTAAAGCCTTTTGAATATTATGGAAGAGAAACCTTCAATACAAGTTATATTGCGGCAGCTGTTTGGTCCCAGAAATGAGTAGTTTGTAACATCACATCTGGCCCCTAACACATACAAAACTTTAAAATGAATAAAATAATCTTAACACTAGACTAAATATTCTTTTATGCAGATAATGCAATGAAATCAAAGCTTGTCCTGACACCGGCTCTTACCAAGCACTCAAACTCCTTCAGTGTTTTATTTGCCAATTTTGCCCCATTAAGCAAATCCACCTGACCACTTTACCTCGGCCTGAGTGCTTTCCACCTGTGGTGCGCGGATCCCAGATGCACCCCAGCCAGCGGCGTTGCTAAGGTGATGCTCAAGCAGCCAGGCCTGTGACGCTTTCTCAGAAATTCTTAGAAGAGGGCCCTCTGCGGTCGGCATAGTGACGGCGGGGGGAATTTATGAATGAATGCTTTGCTGGAGAAGTCCAAAGGAATATTAAGCACAGCAGCAAAGCGAGACATGCAACCCGCTCGACACCATAAGGATTTGCACTTTAGAGGATTTCAGCCTTAACTGGACATCCAGACGTTTGAGAGGACGGACTGAAGCATGCTGAATTTAATGCATCCGCTGCTCACGGAGCACGGACAGTGCAAACAAAGACAAGGCATGGTCCAGGCATGAGAGACAACTAAGGAGTGGATAATGTTTGAAGAAAAATAAGAACTGACTGGATTTTGCAACTTTAGATCTGATGAGGAAATACCAGCTGAAGTAGGGCCCATTACAAACTGACTTGGGAAGACTTTTGTGCCAATGACTGGAGGGAGATGCAAAATGGACCTTCACACCAAGGAGAAGGTAAAGCCATGGAAGCTGATCTTAATAAATGGAACATGATGTGTCATTAAATCACAGTCTCTGCATTGTGGTTGTATTATGAGGGTTGATGTTATCTTTTATTGTTTATTATATCTTTTTATTATTTATAATTGCCCATATTAGTGTAGAGCGTATATTTACATTCACATTTAGCTTGCAACAAGAATGTCCCCGGTTCGATTCCTCGGTGTGGCTTCTGCATGTCCTCCCGGTGCCTGTCTGGTTTTCTCCAAGGTTTCTTGTTTTCTCCTCTGCTCAAAGGCAATTGAAGCTTTATCATCCTATAGGAATTAAAGGAGTACATATTAGTGCACTCACAATGCCGGTTCAAGGTCCAAGTAAAAAAGATGGTTTGGTTCAGGAAGGCATGAAATGTTTTTTTAGAATGACATCACGTTCAGTGCGAAATCCCCGTTTCAGTTCAAAATGTCGCGTCAAGTTTATTTGAATACTCCGAATCCTCTCCATTTTTAAAAAAATCAAAACAAATAAACTCGTAATCCACATTATTTTAAAAATGTGTTCTATACTGTATTTCTACACACATGCAGGTCGGGACATTATCGACTCGTATGCTGTAGTTCTGTGGATTTAACCCAGAGATCAGATAATCTGAACTAATTATAGCTTTGTGTACATGTGACCTCGACCGTGACCAAGCTGTTTGACAGATTTGACAAACTCCATAAACCATAAGACCATAAACTGCATCACCTGAAAATCAGCTTGTGCACCGTTTACCCCTCTCTCACATCCCCTAAGTGTTACGCTTCTGTAGTAGGTCTGAGGTTTTGCCAGCATTCCTGTAAATACAGTGCAGCCGTCATACGTGATGAAATACACTGCTTTTATGTCCAAAAGTATTAAACCTTGTTAAATATGACTAAATTGTAATAACTTGCCATAAATTTATTAATAAAATCAGCATGGACAAGACTTTCTTTAATATCTTACTTTACAAACACACTGCTCGTGTACACCAGTTTTATTTAGACCCTTTTCAAAAGTCATAAGGATGCAAAATTCATCTTAAATGTGTAATTATAATAACAACATTAACACATTAGCTCCAGATTCCAGAATTGTCAGTAAATGATTTTGGGGTTTGATGGGTTTTAGTGCAGGAGACCCCCTTTAGTTTATTCCCATGATAAAAAAAAAGACCCGACTGAAGCAAATGTCATTACTCCAGCAAATAATGACTTATCAGTTTGGACTTTAAGCAACGCTATATTTATCTGTTGAGATAAAAATGTGCAAGTTCAGCATTCTAAATTTAGAGCCGCTTCGATTTAAAGTTACTAAATATAACCAAAAATCAATTTCACGAACTCAATCGTTATCAAATAACTAAATATGTGCCAGGTCCATATTACTATCAGTGTAGAGTTCAAAATTAAGGTCGATTTATGTTATACAATATGATAATAATGATAATAATAATAATAATAATAATAATAATAATAATAATATACCTCAGTGGCACGTTGGCTTAGTGGTTAGCATGTTCTCCTCTTAGCACTAGGGATTCCCGGTTCGAATCCCCATCTGGATGGAGTTTCCATGTTCTCCCCGTGTCCGTGTGGGTTTCCTCCGGGTTCTCCGGTTTCCTCCCACAGTCCAAAAACATGGATCAAGTTAATTGAATTCTCAAAATTGTTCCTTATAGAGTGTGTCTGTGTGAGTGAGTGTGTGCCCAGCGATGGATTGGCGCCCTGTCCTGGGTCTATCTGCCCAGCGCCCGAGACGTTCTCCCCTGAATGGGCATGGTGAACCCCACCGCGACCCTAATAGAGGATAAGCGGGAGATAATGAATGAATGAAAAATATACCTCCATTTTTACATCTTTGAAGGACAGACTTACGCTCCATGATCTGTTTCCTGAGATCCTTTATTGACGTGAGTGGATCCTCTCAACCAAGTCTCCTTCAGCACATCCCAAAGACTTTCAAGAGGTCGGTTCTGTGGTGGTCAGTTGTAAATGATTCCTCATGCGCTCTACAAATCCTTTTATCTTTTCATCCTGAAAAATTGCCGTGACATCTGGGGAGTAATAATGGTGTAAACCTGGTCATTCAGAATATTCAGATGAGTTCACTTTATTAGGACACGATGTTCCTGAGCCTTGACCTGAGCGATTAATTCAACCAGTCAGAATATTTAAAAGTTAAAACAAGGACATATTATTTCAATGCTTGTGTCTGTGTGTTCAATGTTCATTTCTGAACTGATTTAAATGTGTCTACATGGGTCACAGGAATACAGAGACCCAGGGTTGACGTTAATTCTCAGTGATCACAGTGACCTCTGTTTGGTGGTTTCACAATTGTTTTATTCACCAAATACAATGAAAGGTTTATCATCGATCTGAAATAGTCTGCATATCGCAGAAAGAGAGCGCAGTTTGGGACTTTGCAAAGATTGTATATAAGAACACATTAGGTTTCAATGTAAATATATAGAACACAATGTGGACATCTTCATTATTGGATTCATTTGTTTAATTTTATACCATAACCACAGGTGTGGAACATCAAACACTTATAATAATGCAGCTATGCATTATGGACAATTATTGTGGGAACAGTTTAGAGTTCAAGTTCAAGTAATTTATTTATGTCGCACTTTTTACAACAGTATATTGTCACAAAGCAGCTTTACAGAATGAAAAGCCTTTAAACCCCCAAAGAGCAAGCCGAAGCGACAGTGGCAAGACAAAAAACTCCCTGTTATGCTGTTATTTTAAAGAAGAAACCTTGTGAGGACCAATATGCAGTGGGGACTCATCCTCCTTGAGCAGCCGAGCAGCAACAACAGTGTAGGACACTAATGTAAAGACTGTGTCAAGATCGGGTGACTATATTTAACAAATTAAAAAACTCTAACAGCTGGAAAACTATATTTAAGTCCATTTAGGGGGTCCTGCAGGACCGCCAGTCCAATTAATAAGAGAGGACCCTTAGAAATGTTATGACCGTGCATCAGTGCATGATGCAGGATGTCCAATCTGTTTAATATGTGGGTGTCCCTATACTTGTGTCCATGAAAGGTTACTCTATTTCAGGTTAGAGTATTGCAATAGAGTGTAACCAGCCATTGCAGGTATGACAGCCTCCAATTTTTTGGAAATTCTTTCCTTTCTGTTTAATTGTGTTGAGTGCAGGTCTTTATGTGTATGATTAGCACGATAAAGACTTTCCAAATTTATACCGTATAGTCTCAAGGTACGAAATTCCACGGCTGTAAAAGAATAAATCTCAGTGCGATTGCATTACAATCCATTTTTTTTAACATTGCATCGAAAGACCCTTCAGTTCAGACCTTTCCTAAACCAAACTGTGCGTCCTTGACTCCTAACATGATGAGTCAGGTGATATTTGTTAGTGCATGTGGGAGGGGTGTGTGTACACATTGCTCTTAGCACCTGCACCGCCCATGCATTTTTGGGCCATTTAAAAGAGCAGGGCATCTCACTGGAGCTCACACACACTCTTTTGGCCATTCGCACACATACACACACACACACCTCACGAGCGTTTCCCAAAAAGATCCACAGAGATGCCCTACCCCTCCAGCATGCTCCAGCAGGGACGCCAAGTACCCAGGGAGTACATATCCATCCTGGAACGAGTTTTGATGGTAAGATTTGGGTGAATACAGAGCTGATGGAGCCTGAATATTTGTTCATGCATTTAATGCAGGATAAACTGCGTCTGTGCTCTTTTTTTCGGGGCAGGTGGATCAAATCCTAGCCGAGTTTCAGCTGAGTAAAGAAGAGCTGAGGGAGGTGATGAGACGACTGCAGAGAGAGATGCATCGTGGGCTCAGGGTAGATACCCATAATGAGGCTAGCGTTAAAATGCTGCCCACCTACGTCTGCTCCACCCCTGAAGGATCGGGTGAGTCTGAGATTAGGGTGTTAATGCTTTTTACTCCAGGGTTGGTTAACTACACTGTTTTAAAAAAGCAGTTGCATCATGAATTTTTTAACTTGGTCACTAATCACCTTTGAAATAATCCTAATTAACCTGTACTCTTTGTGTGTGGATAGAAGTGGGTGATTTTTTAGCACTGGACCTGGGTGGCACCAACTTCCGAGTGATGCTTGTGATGGTGGGCGAGGATGAGGAGAGGGGCTGGAAGGTGGAGACCAAGTACCACATGTACTCCATTCCGGAAGACGCCATGACTGGCACGGCTGAAATGGTGAATGAAGATCCATTCGTTTTCAATCCACTAATAACCAACCTGGAGTAAACCACACTGGAGGGTTCCCCAGTCTACCACAGGGCACTCAGAGATATAATATAAAGCAAACGTTCACATCTGAGGCATTTCAATTCACTTTATGTATTAGTACTACACTTCATTTGGGCACTTAGTGGTTATGGTGTTGGGCTATCAATCAGAAGGTTGGGGGGGTTCAAATCCCAGGTCCGCTAAGCAATGTGGGTCCTAGAGCAAGACCCTTAACCCACATTGCTCCAGGGATGCTGTGTGACCAACCAATTCTGTGTATTCTGACTCTCAACCAAGTCAGGATACTGTAAGTAACTTTGAATAAAAGCGTCGGCTAAATGACCAAATGCAATGTAATGCAAATGTTCCAGCCAGATTTTGATTGGTGGGAGGAACCTGCAATGTCTGGGAAGAGTCCCTTGCTTACAGGGGGAGAACATGCAAACTTGTATTGTCTGTTTGGGAATTAATCCCAGGACCTACCCAGCTAACAAGTACAGCAACAGGCTTTTGTTTTTCCTTTTTTTTTGCTTTTTTTGTTTTGTCATGCTTTTTTTTTTGCATATTTCTACCTGCAATGGCTTTTTTATGTATAACTATAGCTCTAGTGGAATCATGGCATAGCAGTGCGCTGTGGTCACTTACTTTGAATGTCTCTCTAATAAGTAGGTCACCTGGAGGAATTTTCACTTACCGCTTGATACCACAAGCCATTTTTTTGTCTTTTCCTTCTGTGTATTAGATAGCGTGCATTATTCACTGCATGTAAAATTATGTGATAACAGTAAAAAAAAATCCACATCCACAATGTCATTGGTATTCTGTAGAGGCATCAATAAAATCCATTGTGATGTTACTAAACACAATTTTTTATGATTTATTTTTATTATTTATTTTTTCAGCTTTTTGACTACATTGCTGAATGCATATCTGACTTTCTGGATAAACATCACATTAAGCATAAGAAGCTTCCACTGGGCTTCACGTTCTCCTTTCCTGTTCGACATGAAGACTTGGATAAGGTGAGTTTCTGCGCTACAATCCAAATAAAGATAATCAAGAGGAATAGGGTTTAGTGATGTGGTTTCCATTTGTTTCCATCAGGGAATTTTGCTCAACTGGACCAAAGGATTTAAAGCATCTGGCGCTGAGGGCAACAACGTAGTCGGTCTGCTTAGAGATGCCATTAAAAGGAGAGGGGTGAGTTCTCATAGTGATAACTCCACTTTAAATATATATATGACTAAAGTAAGAGGGGCGGCACGGTGGCTTAGTGCTTTAGCACGTTCGCCTCTCAGCGCTAGGGATTCCCGGTTCGAATCCCCATCTGGGTGGAGTTTCCATGTTCTCCCCGTGTCTGCGTGGGTTTCCTCCGGGTTCTCCGGTTTCCTCCCACAGTCCAAAAACATGGATCAAGTTAATTGAATTCTCAAAATTGCCCCATATAGAGTGTGTCTGTGTGAGTGAGTGTGTGCCCAGCGATGGATTGGCGCCCTG
>JAFMOD010000065.1:539520-597879 GCA_019802435.1 Corydoras maculifer | reverse complement strand
GGTGGGGTTCCCCATGCCCATCCAGGGGAGAACATCTCAGGCGCTGGGCAGATACACCCAGAACAGGGCGCCAATCCATCGCTGGGCACACACTCACTCACACAGTCACACTCTATATGGGGCAATTTTGAGAATTCAATTGACTTGATCCATGTTTTTGGACTGTGGGAGGAAACCAGAGAACCTGGAGGAAACCCACGCAGACACGGGGAGAACATGGGGGGGGGGGGGTTCCCCATGCCCATCCAGGGGAGAAAGTTTCGGGCGCTGCGCAGATACACCCAGGACAGGACGCCAATCCATCGCTGGGACAACACTCACTCACACAGACACACTCTATATGGGGCAATTTGCAGAACTCAATTGACTTGATCCATGTTTTTGGACTGTGGGAGGAAACACAAACACAAACAGCAGACGTGCACGTTTCACTGGAGTGTATAGTGTATTGTTCTCCGTCTCTTAGCACTTGTGATTTTTTTTTCTGACCGTCCAACCGTTTGACCGAAGACTAGCATGATATGCAAATAAAATGAAAATTAAATAACACAGTACATTCAACCGACCACAAAATAAAATGAGTAAAAAAAAATAAAATAAAAAAAAGGGAAAGTGTTCTACAGGAATTTCTCTTGTTTCAATTGGATGTTTATGAAATAAGAGAATCATCTTTGGAGAAAATGAGTCATGTTTGGTGAATCATGACTGCATGTTATCGTCGACAAAACCGTGACGCCAGCCTTCGTTACGGATCTGAACACGGTCGCTGGCTCTGCTTTAACACACCGGATTACATTCTCATAACTATCAATCCGTCCATTATCTTCCGCTTTATCCTCTATTAGGGTCACGGGCCGGGGGTGGGGTGTTCTCCATGCCCATCCAGGGGAGAAGGTTTCGGGCGCTGGGCAGATACACCCAGGACAGGACGCCAATCTATCGCTGGGCACACACTCACTCACACAAAACTCTATATGGGGCAAATTTAGAGAATTCAATTGACTTGATCCATGTTTTTGGACTGTGGGAGGAAACCGGAGAACCTGGAGGAAACCCACGCGGACACGGGGAGAACATGGAAACTCCACCCAGATGGGGATTCGAACCGGGAATCCCTAGCGCTGAGAGGCGAACGTGCTAAACCACTAAGCCACCGTGCCACCCTATTATTATTATTATTATTATTATTATTATTATTATTATTATTATTATTATTATTATCCTCATTCATTTATTCATTATCTTCCTCTTTATCCTCTATTAGGGTCGCGGTGGGGTTCCCTATGCCCATCCAGGGGAGAACATCTCAGGCGCTGGGCAGACACACCCAGAACAGGGCGCCAATCCATCGCTGGACACACACTCACTCACACAGACACACTCTACATTGGGCAATTTTGAGAATTCAATTGACTTGATCCATGTTTTTGGACTGTGGGAGGAAACCGGAGAACCCGGAGGAAACCCACACGGACACGGGGAGAACATGGAAACTCCATCCAGATGGGGATTCGAACCGGGAATCCCCAGCGCTGAGAGGCCACCGTGCCGCCCTTTATTAGAGTTAATTCTAATCATTTGGAGTGTTCTGTCTCATGAGGCGGACGTTTTTCTGACGTGATGGTGTGTTAAAGCAGGAGTTCTGCATCATGCACTCAAACCTGAGGTGAACAAGATTTATAAAACCTAAAAAAGCGGGTCTCCTGACCCGTGTATTGCACTAGTGTGTATACTGATATATTTTATATTCTAAAGCGATCAGCTCCTCTCAGCCCACCACTCCTCCTCAGAGGAGGAGGAGGAGGAGGAGGAGGGAATGAAGAAGAGCGCCATCACCCTGAACTAAAGGGAGGTGTTGCTGCTGGTCTTTTCATCCTTGCTTGTTGGTTCTTGGGTCACCTTCGTTTCCATGTCCACCTGTGGGACATTAATCTTTGTGGGGCCGTTGGTGCTACAGAGGTTCTCTTGCTTTTCAAATCCAGGATTGTCGTAAGATATTTTATCAGAGGGCTCCAGTTCAACGGGCTTCTTCTTCTGCAGCTCCAGCAGCACGGCTTTGTTCACAGGTGGACCTGCAGGGGGAGAGAGGGCCAAGCTTCATGAGTTCAAATCACACATTTAAATCTAATTAAATTCATTCAATCATTATCTTCCGCTTTTTATCCTATAGTAGGGTCGCGGGGGGGGGGGGTCCCCATGCCCATCCAGGGGAGAACGTTTCGGGCGCTGGGCAGATACACCCAGGACAGGACGCCAATCCATCACTGGGCAGACACACACTCGCAGTGACACAATCTATATGGGGCAATTTGGAGAACTCAATTGACTTGATCCATGTTTTTGGACTGTGGGAGGAAACCGGAGAACCCGGAGGAAACCCACGCAGACACGGAGAGAACATGGAAACTCCACCCAGATTGGGATTCGAACCGGGAATCCCTAACGCTGAGAGGAGAACATGCCAACCACTAAGCCCAATCTAATTCAATCAAAACCTTAATTCAAGCCTGTTTTTTTTCACCAAGGCTCTATGTGTGTGTGTGTGTGTGTGTGTGTGTGTGTGTGTGTGTGTGTGTGTGTGTGTGTGTGTGGATCACATCCATACCAAAGAAGCTGAGCAGCACGGGCAGGAAGATGAGTCCATGCGCCATTCCGAGCAGCGTGATGACCAGATTCAGTCTGAAGAAGAAGATCTGGATGAGCTGAGCTTTGGCGAATGCCAGCACGATGATGCCAGGCAGGTTCGTCATAGCAACGCCAGCAAACACCTGTCAAACACAGCATGTGATTCATCCCACGGTGTTCTGTTATTCGGCAGCTTGTGTGTCTTTAGGATGACTAGTACCTTTGCTCATCACAAATACGGAAGCATTCAAGCTGTTTTTATTCATTCATTCATTCATTATCTCCCGCTTTATCCTCTATTAGGGTCGCTGGGGGGGGGGGTTCTCATGCCAATCCAGGGGAAAACGTTTCGGGCGCTGGGCAAATACAACCAGGACAGGGCACCAATCTATCACTGGACACACACTCACTCACACAAACACACTCTATATGGGGCAATTTGGAGAACTCAATTGACTTGATCCATGTTTTTGGACTGTGGGAGGAAACCGGAGAACTCGGAGGAAACCCACGCGGACACGGGGAGGACATGGAAACTCCACCCAGATGGGGATTCGAACCGGGAATCCCTAGCAAACGTGCTAACCTTATTGTCTTATTTTATTAAAAAAATAATTTAAACTATGCACTACAAGCAATAGGGAACTTCAGAGGACTTTGGAGTATATTCCATGTGACTGCACCGCTTCACAAATCCCAACGGCAGCGACTGCACAAAGGGTACAACTCAGAGAAATGGCCGCATGCCAAATGGGTAAAAGGTTTCTTAAAGATAAAGCAAAACCACGAGATAACTGGGATTTATGGATGAGGTGAGGGAGGACGTGTCGGTGACGCTCAGGATCTGAGCTGTGGCGCCCTCTAAAGGGGACAGTAGAAGGAGGTGGTAGTTGTCCGTTCCACTGTCATCAACGTGGCTCAGTCATACCAAATATCCATCCATCCATTATCTTCCGCTTTATTCTATTAGGGTCGCGGGGGTGTTCCCATGTATGCCCATCCAGGGGAGAATGTCTCGGGCACTGGGCAGATACCCCCAGGACAAGGGGGCAATCTGTCTCTGAGCACACACTCACTCACTCACTCACACAGACGCACTCTATATGGGGCAATTTTGGAGAACTCAATTGACTTGATCCGGCGGCACGGTGGCTTGGTGGTTTAGCATGTTCTCCTCTCAGCACTAGGGATTCCCGATTCGAATCCCAAACTGGGTGGAGTTTCCATGTTCTCCCCGTGTCCGTGTGGGTTTCCTCCGGGTTCTCCGGTTTCCTCCCACAGTCCAAAAACATGGATCAAGTCAATTGAGTTCTCCAAATTGCCCCATATAGAGTGTGTGTGAGTGAGTGAGTGTGTGCCCAGTGATAGATTGACGTCCTGTCCTGGGTGTATCTGCCCAGCACCCGAAACGTTCTCCCCTGGATGGGCATGGAGAACCCCCTCCCGTTACCCTAATAGAGAATAAAGGGGAACATAATCAATGAATGAAGGAATTGACTTGATCCATGTTTTTGGACTGTGGGAGGAGACCGGAGAACCCGGAGGAAACCCATGCGGATTGGGATTCGAACCGGGAATCCCTAGTGCTGAGAGGAGAACATGCTAAACCACTATGCCACCGTGCCACCCGTCATACAAATACAGCTTTATAAACATGAACCCACTTACCGCGCTGCCCATCTTCGCCGTGGCATCTTTGGCTCTCTCCACCTTTGTAGGAAAGGTGCTGAGGGCGAAGGAACGTGTCAGATGTGACACAAACTCCACTGAAATCCCCACAGCCTGAGGTGGACGAGTGAGAGAGACATCATGAGGAAGACCTCTCAATGGAAACCACAGGGCCCTTTATTAGTGTATTATATTTCACCCGTTACGCACCGTGACCAGATTGATGAGGGACACGGCGTTGTAGTCAATCCCCCACAAGGTCATAACGCCCACCGTGTCCACGGTGATCATCACTATGGTGAGGAGATTTAGGAGCCCCGATCGCATGTCCATGCCGAGCAGGACGCAGCACACCACGAAGGTGGGCAGCAAACACAGCGAGAGGTTGACCAGCCCCTCGTACACGATGCCAATGTACTGCTCATAGTACACGTACGTCACACTGCCGACGAGAGAGCACATAATCGTTCCCCCAAATGTTAAAGACCATGATCTATAAGCAGGTAACGGTGGAGCTGAGCTACTCACGTGTAAGGAAAAACTTCGAAATCTGGAGCGGTACCGGGAACCCGTCTCAGACCCACAGTGATGTTGTGGGCGAGCTCTCTGGCTTTGATTAGCGCTGCTGTGAATTCCTGCGATGTGGTGAGAGGTGTGTGATACGCCATGAACCGCGATGCTGCACATGCAGAAACACACGGCATCATTAGCATTAAAGTGTGATAGTCCTTCATGTAGACATGTAGACATCCTATAGGGAGTCAAACCCGAGACCTTCCTGCTGTCAGGAGGACGTGTGGACCACTGTGTATAGGGCAACACACATCCATCCATCCATCCATCCATTATCTTCCGCTTTATCCTATATTAGGGTCGCGGGGAGGTTCCCCATGTCCATCCAGAGGAGAACGTTTCGGGCGCTGGGCAGATACACCCAGGACAGGACGCCAATCTATCACTGGGCACACACTCACTCACACAAACACACTCTATATGGGGAAATTTGGAGAACTCAATTGACTTCCATATTTTTGCACTGTGGGAGGAAACCGGAGAACCCGGAGGAAACCCACGCGGACATGTGGAGAACATGGAAACTCCACCCAGATGGGGATTCAAACCAGGAATCCCCCAGCGCTGAGAGGAGAACATGCTAAACCACTAAGCCACCATGCATGTGGTTCAAACGTCCATCCATTCATCCATTATCTTCCGCTTTATTCTCTATTAGGGTCGCGGTGGGGTTCCCCATGTCCATCCAGAGGAGAACGTTTCGGGTGCTGGGCAGATAGACCCAGGACAGGATGCCAATCGATCACTGGACACACACTCACTCACACACACACACTCTATATGGGGCAATTTGGAGAACTCAATTGACCTTGATCCATGTGTTTGGACTGTGGGAGGAAACCAGAGAACCCGGAAACCCGTGCAGACACAGGGAGAACATGGAAACTCCACCCAGATAGGGATTCGAACCGGGAATCCCTAGTGCTGAGAGGAGAACATGCTAAACCACTAAGCCACTGTGCCACTGTATAGGTCAACACACTAGCATCTTATTTCAAGACAGGCTGCATATTTCCTCCTTTACGTCTATACTTGTGACTTACCTAATATTTCCCCAGTCTCACTGTCCCGGACCACAGCGGTGTCATACGCTCCTAAACCTCTAAACAGAAAGAATTGGAAGATTATAAGATTTATAATTCATTCATTATCTTCCTCTTTATCCTCTATTAGGGTCGCGGGGAGGGGGGGGGGGTTCCCCATGCCCATCCAGGGGAGAACGTTTCGGGCGCTGGGCAGACACACCCAGGACAGGACGCCAATCTATCACTGGACACACACTCACTCACACAGACACGCACGCATACACACTCTATATGGGGCAATTTGGAGAACTCAATTGACTTGATTCATGTTTTTGGACTGTGGGAGGAAACCGTAGAACCCGGAGGAAACCCACGCGGACATGGGGAGAACATGGAAACTCCACCCAGATGGAGATTCGAACCCGGAATCCTAAGTGCTGAGAGGTGAACGTGCAGAGCACTAAGCCACCGTGCCGGCAAGATTTATAATATAAAGCTTTTTGTGAATCCATTAATGTGCAGGTGCTGTTAGTGGTTTAAAGGTTTAATAATAAATAGTACACTATATAAGCAAATGTATTAAAACACAAACATGTTCCACCTTTAAAATCTCCAATCATGAATCTATAACGGCTTCTGAAAATCATTCATCATCATCTTCCGCTTTATCCTCTATTAGGGTCGCGGTGGGGTTCTCCATGTCCATCCAGGGGAAAACGTTTCAGGCGCTGGGCAGATAGACCCAGGACAGGGCGCCAATCCATCGCTGGGCACACACTCACTCACACACACACACTCTATATGGGGCAATTTGGAGAACTCAATTGACCTGATCCATGTTTTTGGACTGTGGGAGGAAACCGGAGAACCCGGAGGAAACCCACGCGGACACGGGGAGAACATGGAAACTCCACCCAGATGGGGATTTGAACCGGGAATCCCTAGTGCTGAGAGGAGAACATGCTAAACCACTAAGCCACCGTGCCGGCTTCTGAAAATCTGTCTACAAAATTATGAAGTGTCTGTTTAAACATTTGCCCATTCGTCCAGAAAAGGTCAGACACTGATGTTGGGTGAGAGGTTCCTTCACCCAGCTCATCCCGTCATGCTTTCATACAGATTTGAAAGTTTTGTACTGGGGCAAAGAACATGTTTAGGGCCTTCCCTATACTGTTTCCAAACAGGCTGAACATTACAGAACATTATAATTGTCAATAATAAAGCGATGTGTCCTTTTAGTTTTGTCCATTTGTTGTATCTAAGTGTGACGTGACTGTCTTTCACATTCTACAGAATAAAACCTTTAATCTTTAGGATAAAGAAGAACAAGGCGGGTGGCACGGTGGCTTAGTGGTTTAGCATGTTCTCCTCTCAGGATTCCCGGTTCAAATCCTAATCTGGGTGGAGTTTTCATGTTCTCCCCGTGTCCACGTGGGTTTCCTCCGGGTTCTCTGGTTTCCTCCCACAGTCCAAAAACATGGATCAAGGTCAATTGAATTCTTTAAATTGCCCCATATAGTGTGTGTCTGTGGGAGTGAGTGTGTGCCCAGTGATAGATTGGCATCCTGTCCTAGGTGTATCTGCCTAGCACCTGAAATGTTCTCCCCTGGATGGGCATATGGAACCCCCCCCCCCCGACCCTAATAGAGGATAAAGGGGAAGATAGTGAATAAATGAATGTTTTAATAGTTTACTTCAGGACAGAACCATAAAGTCCAGGGTAAACAATCAGTATGAGGACGTTAGGGCTAAAAAAACAGTCCCTTTAATCAGAGACTGAGGAAACCTCAGTGCTGGACTCCTCATTGGGCGGTTCCAAAAGTGAACGGTTGTCTTAACAAATTGCCTTCATCACAATCTGTTTTTAATAAGTTGCATCATTAAATCGGGAGGATAAAGCGGGAGATAATGAATGAATGAAAAGAACAAGGAGACCAGCAACAGATGCTTTAAAAGACTTTAGGGCAAATGTACAGCAATTATAATTACAAAAGAATTTGATTGTTTTGCAAATAAAAGTCTACAGCATCACTGCCGGATGATTTTGGACTCACCCTTTGGGACACTGTAAGTCGGGTCGATTGCCGAGGAAACTGGGGAGGTACTTGTTGAATTCCTCTACGTTGGGTCGCAAAACTCCGTTAGTCGGATTTTTCAAGCACTTCTGTAGACATGTCAGTGCACCTGCAAATAATAAGGATGAACAAAAGTATTGGGACACCCGCACATTATACATTCATTCATTTTCTTCCTCTTTATCCTCTATTAGGGTCACGGGGGGGGGGGGTTCCCCATGACCATCCAGGGAATAACGTTTCGGGCGCTGGGCAGGTACACCAAGGACAGGGGTGGGCACACATACACACTCTATATGGGGCAATTTGGTGAAGTCAATTGACTTGATTCATGTTTTTGGACTGTGGGAGGAAACCGAAAGAACCGGGAGGAAACCCACGCGGACACGGGGAGAACATGGAAACTCCACCTGGATGGGGGTTCGAACCGGGAATCACTAACGCTGAGAGGAGAACATGCTAAACCACTAAGCCACCCAACATTATACATTCATTCATTCATTCATTATCTTCCGCTTATCCTCTATTAGGGTTGCGGTGGGGTTCCCCATGCCCATTCAGGGGAGAACGTCTCGGGCGCTGGGCAGATACACCCAGGACAGGGCGCCAATCCATCGCTGGGCACACACTCACTCACACAGTCACACTCTAAACGGGGCAATTTTTTTTTGGACTGTGGGAGGAAACCGGAGAACCCGGAGGAAACCCACGCAAACACGGGGAGAACATGGAAACTCCACCCAGATGGGGATTCGAACCGGGAATCCCTAGTGCTGAGAGGCGAACGTGCTAAAGCACTAAGCCACCGTGCCGCCAACATTATACAGGAATGTAAAATTTCTCATTAGACTGAACACCAGGCTCCAGCTTACGTGCTTCCTAAATCACCGTTAACACATTAGGCAATACACACCCTCTGAAGCCGGACAGAATTGTCCAGCGTTGGGTCCAAAGGTGTAAAGCCGACAGCATTTGGACTGAGGATTCAGCCAGTCGATGAAATCGTCCACCCAGGATGATGCCGGGATAGCCAGGTAGGACCTGAGAAAAAAAAACATAATTATTTAATGTGGGTTGTGTAAATGCAACCTGTCCACGTCCAGTGCCAGAGGGGGCGCTGTCTGCAGAACACCAACACTGTCTTAAAATGTTCACCTGGACTTGCACGATAAAACATTATCATTAAACCCAGTACTTGTTGCCAGGTCTTGCTGCTATATGGTGGGAGTGTAGAGTATTTGTTACTCTCATACTAAATAATAAAAAATAATAAGTAATAAGTACATTTTCTTATGTACATCACTGCATCCTTTTAATGAAGAAATCATTTATTTTCAATTACATTTTTATATGATAATGCGATTAAATACACAATTTTCTACAATTACTAGATCTCAACTTTAAATTTGTGGCTCTGCCGAATTAGGCTACCAGTCGCAAAAAATGCCACTATTTGCCATTATTATTATTTTCATTCATTCATTTATTCATCTTCTGCTTCATCCTATATCAGGGTTGCGGGGGGGGGGGGGGGTTCCCCATGCCCATCCAGGGGAGAACGTTTCGGGCACTGGGCAGATACACCCAGGACAGGGCGTCAATCCATCGCTGGGCACACACTCAAACAGAAACATACACACTCTATATGGGGCAATTTGGAGAACTCAATTGACTTGATCCATGTTTTTGGACTGTGCGAGGAAACCGAAGAACCCAGAGGAAACCCACGCGGACACGGGGAGAACATGGAAACTCCACCCAGATGGCGATTCGAACCGGGAATCCCTAGCGCTGTGAGGAGAACATGCTAAACCACTAAGCCACCGTGGCGCTAGTATTATTTTATTATTATTATTATTATTATTCATTTATTCATTATCTCCCGCTTTATCCTCTAGTAGGGTTGCGGTGGGGTTCCCCATGCCCATCCAGGGGAGAGCGTCTCGGGCGCTGGGCAGATAGACCCAGGACAGGGCGTCAATCCATCGCTGGGCACACACTCACACAGAAACACACACACTCTATATGGGGCAATTTGGAAAAGTCAATTGACTTGATCCATGTTTTTTGGACTGTGGGAGGAAACCGAAGAACCCGGAGTAAACCCACGCGGACACGGGGAGAACATGGAAACTCCACCCAGATTGGGATTCGAACCGGAAATCCCTAGTGCTGAGAGGAGAACATGCTAAACACTAAGCCACCGTGCCGCCCTATTATTATTATAATTACAACACTTATTTAATCTTGCTATCCTTATTTAATGAAGGTAGCAGCTCTTATACACTTGAATCGCATTACACAGTGGCTCCGTTCTGAACGCCCACTCGCCCCCTACGTAGTGCACTATATTCTATTGATATATTTGGATTTAAAATACTTTTGCGTTAAAATGTTGGGTTTTATAAATGCTTATTCACACTTTGTGTTCATACAAACTGGCTTTCTTTCAAATTTCGAACTCTGTTCACGTTAAGATGCCGTCAATCTAAACTCAGTCTAGTGCCCTAAATTGGACGCGTAGGGAGCGAGCTGCTTCTCATCAGGTCCAATTACAACGACGAGAAGAGATTAAACTCCGAATTTAAAAATAAACACACGACGCAACGATGTATTTCGTTATAAAGACGGAACAATTCGCCCCAACCGACGCCACAACGTTTGCAGGTAAAGTTGGCTTATATTTTATTGTTTTGTCGTTAAACGTTCGGCTCCTCGGTGCAACCGTTAAAACCATTCACTACCGAACTTATTATTTACGGACGAAAGTAACTAGTATTAATTAATTAAATGTAATTAATTGAACTAATTATGACTGTTAGCTTTATAGGTGGCATTAATTGTGGATTAACTGGGTAGTTTATGTTATACATTACATTACAGTTTATATACGTTCTAGTGTACTAGCTAGTTAGGCAAACTAGACAGGTCGAAGTGAACTTGGTCCGAGTGCACTTAATTTAGTGCAAGGTTAAATTAGAAACAAACCCTGGACATAGTTATACAACTAATGTATCACACAGAACTAGTTTAATATACGTTGTATGGTTTATTTAAAAAAACAAATTATAACTGCAGATGATTTTTTTTTTTTTTTTTTTTTGGGGGGGGGGGGGGGGTATTTTTTATTATTGTGTTAAATTTTCGCCCCTTATCAACGATTTATCAACGTTTTATCATCGTTTCATCAACGCCCTGCTCGTAAAATGTTCATTAGGGAAATAAAGGGGCATTTCCACGACTTACTAAAGTGGAACAGATAATGTGTACATAATAATATGTACACGACGTAAAAAACAAGATCCTTAAAGCGTGGGAACGACTAACATAACTACTGGTTACGGTTTAATGACATACAATAATAATTTATAAGTTGAGATATTTAATAAGTTGTAAACACACAATAAATATTTTCAGAATAAATATGTTCATCTGGGCGGCACGGTGGCTTAGTGGTTAGCACGTTCGCCTCTCAGCGCTAGGGATTCCAGGTTCGAATCCCCATCTGGGTGGAGTTTCCATGTTCTCTGCGTGGGTTTCCTCCGGGTTCTCCAGTTTCCTCCCACAGTCCAAAAACATGGATTAAGTCAATTGAATTCTCCAAATTGCCCCCTATAGAGTGTGTCTGTGTGAGTGAGTGTTTGCCCAGTGATGGATTGGCGCCCTGGCCTGGGTCTATCTGCCCAGCGCCCGAGACGTTCTCCCCTGGATGGGCATGGGGAACCCCACCGCGACCCTAATAGAGGATAAGCGGGAGATAATGAATGAATGAATATGTTCATGTTTAGCTTTGGAATAAATTAAGTTAAAAATAATTATATATATATATAAACAGGGTGGTTTGACCCCGAATCAATAAAACACAGGCAGCCTGACTGCAGTTTATCAATACTAAAAAACCCAATAAAAGTAATCGGGACAAAGGGGAAATTTATACGGTCAGCTCAGGTGATATCACTGCACATTAATCTGATAGCCTTCTGTCGGATTCTAATCTTCATTAATAATGTAATACAACAAGTAAAATACATGTTTATGTGCTTTATGTTTTACAGAAGCATATTGATAGGGACCCTAAAATCTGATTAGTCTGACTAGAGCTTTAAGGAGAAAAGAATATTGGAATTACTGGTGAGCACTTCATCCTAATATTTCCTAATACATATATATATGGTGGGTCGGCACGGTGGCTTAGTGGTGTAGCACGTTCGCCTCTCAGCGCTAGGGGTTCCTGGTTCGAATCCCCATCTGGGTTGAGTTTCCATGTTCTCCCCGTGTCCGCATGGGCTTCCTCCGAGTTCTCCGGTTTCCTCCCACAGTCCAAAAACATGACTCAAGTCAATTGAATTCTCCAAATTGCCCCTTATAGTGTGTGTGTGTGTGAGTGTGTGCACAGTGATAGACTGCCCAAATTGCCCCATATAGAGTGTGTATGTGTCTGTGTGAGTGAGTGTGTGCCCAGCGATGGATTGGCGCCCTGTCCTGGCCCGAAACACTCTCCCCTGGATGGGCATGGGGAACCCCGCCCCCCCCCATGACCCTGACATAGGATGAAGCGAAGGATAATACATGAATGAATATATATATATATATATATATATATATATATATATATATATATATATATATATAATGTGTGTGTGTGTATATTATAGTATGTGTGTGTTTGCATTTTCTTTCCTGAAACGTGTGTCATGTTTCTAATGTCAAATTTAATTTTTAAAATGATGAGATCTTGAAAGATGAAGGCCAAACCTTATAGTTGCCTTGTGTTTGTCTTGTTCTCCTCGAATGCATGAGGCAGTTTACAGAAATAAAGTGCAGAATAACTGGCTCTGACCTGTCCGGGTATGTGGTGGCATACTGGATCTTCTGTGTGAGGGAGAACTGGTCACAGCCGACGCTGGAACACACGGCATTCATACCGCTGACGCTGGAGAAATTGAAGCCTTTGGTTGTGACGAAGTACGTGGGAACCCCGACCTCGAAATACTTGTACAGGTATTCAAAGTACTTCAGCATGTAGGAGTCCTGTGGAAGGAAAGTGAGGGTAAAAATAGGAAAGTGATCTGAGTGTTCGGACCGTCATGGGATTCAGAATGATCATATTACATAAGAATTCTGAGAACCATGAGATGAAGTGTTACTGATTATAATATTAAGTTAATATTCATTCATTCATTATCTTCCACTTTATACTCTATTAGGGTCGCGGTAGGGTTCCCCATTCCCATCCAGGGGAGAACGTCTCGGGCGCTGGGCAGATACACCCAGGACAGGGCGCCAATCTATCACTGGACACACACTCACTCACACAAATACACTCTATATGGGGCAATTTGGAGAAGTAAATTGACTTGATCCATGTTTTTGGACTGTGGGAGTAAACCGGAGAACCCGGAGGAAACCCACATGGACACGGGGAGAACATGGAGAATCCACCCAGATGGGGATTCAAACCGGGAATCCCTAGCGGTGAGAGGAGAACATGCTAAACCACTAAGACACCGTGCCGCCTAATATTAAGTTAATATGAACAATAATATAATTATAAAATGAATTAGATTCGATGGCGGCACGGTGGCTTAGTGTTTGGCACGTTCGCCTCTCAGCACTAGGGATTCCCGGTTCGAATCCCCATCTGGGTGGAGTTTCCATGTTCTCCCCGTGTCTGCGTGGGTTTCCTCCGGGTTCTCCGGTTTCCTCCCACAGTCCAAAAACATGGATCAAGTTAAGTGAATTCTCAAAATTGCCCCATATAGAGTGTGTATGTGTGAGTGAGTGTCTGCCCAGCGATGGATTGGCGCCCTGTCCTGGGTGTATCTGCCCAGCGCCCGAGACGTTCTCCCCTGGATGGGCATGGGGAACCCCACCGCGACCCTAATAGAGGATAAGCGGGAGATAATGAATGAATGAATTAGATTAGATCATTTCAACACATTTCATATTCGTGTTCACCAATAGTGCCCCACCACTAAGGGATTTCCCATAACCATAGAAACTTATTTCCATTATGGCGTTGTCATAATAAAAGCTGATAATCAGCCAAGATCCAAGTGAATCACATGCTTCACTTCATCACTCTGTGAGCTTGAATTTTGATGCAGTTTGGTTCTTAATAGTTCCAGAGAAAATTTTCAGCAACATCCGTGAATGATGTACAAAAGATTTTCTCAGGTTCTGCCAGCAGGTCTTCCAACTGACTCATTCTGGATGCGTCAGATTCATGGATTTATTATTATTTTTTTTAGTCTCAAGTAACAAGAACCTTCTCTCTTATTATTCACTACATGTTGTTCACATTGTTCAGCCTGGATCTTATCTGAAGTGGAGGCGAAAATATCTTTAATTCTAAACCTGGAGTCAATGAGCCAGATCTTTTTTAGTATAATGTGACTCCTTTTCACGATTCACTAATGAATCATTTAAAACAAACCGTACATGGTTAAAATAAAAAAAATAACATAAAATAAAATAAATATATATATATATATATATATATATATATATATATATATATATATATATATATATATATATATTCATTCATTCATTATCTCCCGCTTATCCTCTATTAGGGTCGCGGTGGGGTTCCCCATGCCCATCCAGGGGAGAACATCTCGGGCGCTGTGCAGATAGACCCAGGACAGGGCGCCAATCCATCGCTGGGCACACACTCACTCACACAGACACACTCTATAGCGGGCAATTTTGAGAATTCATTTAACTTGTTCCATGTTTTTGGACTGTGGGAGGAAACCGGAGAACCCGGAGGAAACCCACGCAGACACGGGGAGAACATGGAAACTCCACCCAGATGGGGATTCGAACCGGGAATCCCTAGTGCTGAGAGGAGAACGTGCTAACCACTAAGCCACCATGCCGCCTATATATATATATATATTCAATGTGATCAGCAGATTAAAATCCACCCAGTCGTGTTCGAAAAGCAAAACATTTTGATCAGGGTCATGAAAACCATCCCCTCCACCAATCAGCCAATGTTTATATAACAAAGGTTCTTATAATATACGGTTGTGAGGCCAATAATGACGTTCCACTTACTGTTGGCATGGCCAGTTCCTGATCCAAACCCACCTTCACGTGAAACATGAGAAAGATGGAGGCACAGAACATGCAGAGGAACACCACTATCTGCAGAAAGAGACGATCACGTTAAAGAACACGGGTTTGTTTATACATTAAAGATAGCCATTAACATACTAAACATATTACAAATATATAAATTCAGGGCGGCACGGTGGCTTAATGATTGGCATGTTCGCCCCTTAGCACCAGGGGTTCCCGGTTCGAATCCCAATCTTGGTGGAGTTTCATGGGTCATGGGTTTCCTCCCACAGTCCAAAAACATGGATGAAATTAATTGAGTTCTCCAAGTTGCCCCATATAGAGTGTGTCTGTGTGAGTGAGTGTGTGTCCAGCTCCCTGTCCTGGGTCTATCTGCCCTGCACCTGAAACGTTCTCCCCTGGATGGGCATGGGGAACCCCTCCGCGACCCTAATAGAGCATAAAGCGGGAGATAATGGATGGATGGATATATAAATTCTTCCTCCAAGAAGGTTTTCTAGGAAACTCATCTAATTCTTCTATTTAGTCAAAAAAAACTCGTACCACAATTATTCTGGAGGCGGGGTGGAGTAGCATTGGAGCATAATATTTCCTCATTAGAGGTAGAAGGACGCCCTCGTTGGGTTTTGAAGGGCGTGGTTTCTTGACGGTGACGCAGCAGGCTATTTCGCAGCGATTGGCATCCTGTCTCCGAGCATCCAGGGACAGAAGTGCGACAAAGGCTGTCATCTGCAGGACAAAGTCCATCAGGACGGCCAGGGCGGCGTAGAGTGCGAACGATTTCACAGCAGGCATTGTGCTCAAGGCACCTGGAAGTACATAGATTATAGGCATTATTGGATGTGTGTGTGTATGTGTGTTTGTAATACTGTGATCTGCATGATGTTATCAGTAAAGGTGTGCAGTAAAACCATATGCATGGGTCACAGTGACCAACCAATCAACAGTTCTGTATGATAGCAGTGATATTATCTGTGGGGAGATTCTGGACATGTGCACTATGGAAAGTCATTGACAAATTAAAAGCTTGAATTATATTTTGGAACAACGTACCCAAAAAGAAACATACAGATTCCGACAGACTGCACAGTAGCATGCTGGGTGCAACGTTTCCAAGGACTCTGCCGATTTGCTCCTCTCTCTGCTCGCCGTCTCGACGTACGTCTCTCTGAAATGCAATATTAAATCATTTAGGGTCTCTGCTTGAAGGTCGATTCCACATTAGTTGTCTTTTTTTTTTTGTTTTTTCCAATATATTTTTATTGTGAATAGATACAGTACAAATACTAACAACTGTAAAAATAAAATAACGTATCTTTTCCAATTTTTTAACATATAATTATACACAGACACTTAAACAAAATAAAAAGAAGCACATTAAAAATTATTCATTCATTCATTATCTCCCGCTTTATCCTCTATTAGGGTCGCGGGGGGTTCCCCATGCCCATCCAGGGGAGAACGTTTCGGGCGCTGGACCGGGCGCCAATCCATCGCTGGACACACATTCACTCACACAGACACACTCTATATGGGGCAATTTGGAGAACTCAATTGACTTGATCCATGTTTTTGGACTGTGGGGGCAAACCGGAGAACCTGGAGGAAACCCACGCGGACACAGGGAGGACATGGAAACTCCACCCCGATGGGGATTCGAACCGGGAATCCCTAGCGCTGAGAGGCGAACATGCTAAATCACTAAGCCACCGTGCCGCCGCATTAAAAATTAAATATTTAAAAATACATTTTGAGAAAACTAAAAAAGATAAAGAGAGAGGGGAAAAATAATAATAAAAAATAAAACGCCGTGCACTGAACAATAAACAACCCTCCCTTCCCCCTTCCCCATAAGTCCATAATTGCAGGTTTCACGTTCTTGTCTGGATCAGTGGAGCTGCCCCTAAAAGAGTAGAGAGTTTCAAATTTCACAGTGTTGACGTCTTGCAGAACGTGTTATGGTCCCATCACATCAACAACCTGTGGAAAAGTCTCTGAATCTATCATCTCAGATCTCTCAGGAACTTCAACCTGCTGTCCAAGGTGATGCACCATGGAATGTATCCTTACTGGGAACACCACAGCCTGGATTAAGGTCTCTCCAAAGGGGGGGGGGGGTGTTCAGATGAGCACATTGTTTAGATTAAGCCTCCCGACCTAACAATCTACTGTGAGTGGTTCTGGCCCAAGACTTTGAAGATCATGAGGAACATCTGCCATTCAATGATGATGACCTCTTCTTCTTGTGGTCCCCAACCTTTTTCGCTCTCTGAAGGCAAACACTAAGAGACTGAGGAGGAACCCATTACTGTCAACTTTGACATCACTATTGTGACTAAATGAGCACCTCCTGCAAACGTACTGCACAATCTTGCGGAAAACCCTTATAGAAAAGTGTAGCCTCCTACAGTGTGGTGTGTGCAAGCATGCTATCAAAATGAGATGGTTGACATTTTCATAATCCTTTGAGAAACCTTACAGAGAGAACACAAGGAATAGGGGTTTACCTGATACTCCAGAACAAAGATGAAGATGTTGTCAGCCCCCACAGCCAAAACGAGAAAAGGGACCACTTGTAGGATGACCAGAGAGGAAGGGATGCCAATCCAGGCATAAAAACCCATGGAGGCCAGGACTGAGCATCCTACAACCAAAATACCACCAAACCCAACCAGGAACTTGGAGTCCACCTGTTTATAATGTAATAAATTAGCAAATTAGTCAAAAAGTGTTTCATCACTGGTGTCAGATTAAGGACACAGCATAAAAACTCATGAATATTCAAAGTACTGCTGTCTGCATGTTCTACGGCAGAGGTGTCCACACTTTTCTGGCCCGAGATCTACTTTTCCATTGGACAGGTCATCGAGATCTACCGGGGTTAATAACTTTTTTAGGCTTTTATATTGAAACCTGTTTACACACATCATGTTAGTATTGGGGGGGGGCACTTTGGCTTAGTGGTTTAGCATGTTCTCCTCTCAGCACTAGGGATTCCCGGTTCGAATCCCAATATGGGTGGAGTTTCCATGTTCTCCCTGTGTCCGCGTGGGTTTCCTCCAGGTTCTCCGGTTCTCTCCCACAGTCCAAAAACCTGGATCAAGTCGATTGAATTCTCCAAATTGCCCCTTATAGTGTGAGTGTGTGTGTGCACAGTGATAGACTGAAACGCTCTCCCCTGGATGGGCATGGGTAGAAGATAATGGATGGATAGATGGATGTTAGTATTGTAGAATCAGCATAGAAAAGACGGCTTCAGAGGCCGTTTTCACAGAAATTGCAGTAAATAGCATGGAGAAAACGTACAACCAAACAGCCGAACACAATGGAAGTGCAATGGCTACTTGGCACATCAAGCAAAGGCATTTTGAGTTTGACATCGCAAAAAAATATTCATCCCCCCCTTTCTAAATGAAAGTGGTATTTTAGTTATTCTGTAGCGAATCCTTCACTCGTCAGTCGAATAAAGAGCAAAAAAATATCTAATGTAAAAAGAAAATATCTAATGTAGATGATTCACGAGGCGGTGCGAGAGAGACGGGGGGGGGGGGGCAGACCGCTCGCTTGCAGAGATCGCGATTCAGAATTAATCATGTTGTGTGTTAAAAAAAGCTGTGCTGTAAAAAAAAAGCGCTGATATGTGAATTTTTTATTATTATTATTTTATTTTTATTTTTTTCAAACCTCCATCGCGATCGACCTGACGCTCCGATCGACGTATTGAGCACCCTACGGGGTACTTTCCAAAAAGTTCATACATTCCATTTTTGTTTCAGTCTTTTATGTAAATAAAGGGAGTTTCCATCAGGGGGAACACCTGACCTCCACGTTTCACTAGAATCATAAATTTATATGAATTGTCCCCATCAAAATCTGCTGACTCACCAGGATGCGTTTGAATGACGAATATTCCCCGAGAGCTACAGCGATGTAAACGAAGATGACTGCATAGCTGATCATGAAGATGGGAATGTCCTCTATCGTTGTCCTGTTTATTTCATCTTCTAAAGATCTCTGTGAACGGAATGCAAATGAACGCAAATGATAAATCGACTTATCTATGGCCGTCGGATTTAGGATCATCATGCGATTACCAATGGAGACTCGTACAGAGGTGTGCATGATGCGAGTTCTTACCTCAGCCATGTAGGCAAATGTAAAATTATTTTTGGGATTTTTCTGGTATTCCTGTACGATTTCTAAAAACCTCGTTTCCCATTCTTCGACCACTTTAAACTTGATGTGACCCCGTGGATAGTTATTCAGGGAAAATGTAACGATGAAAGCTTCGGCGTTGGTGTAGTCTTCATCTGAGAACAAAGTTAAAATCTGTTACCCCTTCAGTAAATGGCAGAAAATCAGTGCGTGGTGGAGGTGGCCTCTGTCTTAATTAAAACATGAGTCTGTCACCAGATTTAAAACCATTTACAGAAAATTTAAGTACTTTGTTGTGGAAAAACTACAAGGCATCGGAGCGAATCCCTGACCTCGAGTCTCCCAAATATCTTGGGGAAATTTTGCAGCATTAATGAAGAAGCAAGGTGGTTGTTGGGCTGCATCGATGGGTTTGAAACTGCCTGACAGGAACAGTGACTATGAATAAGAGTCAGATTATTACCCCCAAATTAACGAATTGTCATGGATTCTATAAGGACCCTGGATTCTCTGGAGTAAACCCACTCAGTTACAGGCAATCTCTTTGTTGGCCTTCGTTGGGTGAGCCCTGGACTTTTAGACAGTAAAGTGGAAGTGCTAAGCATGTTGACCACTATTGTCTTTTCCAATGGCCACAAAGGGAATGAAGCAGGATAATACTAATCCCCATGGTTTTGGATGTGATTCCTAATGAGACGTGTTCTGTAAGTGTTTATTTACTCTCATAGCCTCCGACAGCCAGGAAGGGAAAAACAGGTCCTCCATACTCCGCCATACAGCTCATCCCCAGCGCAGTGATGTCTTTAAAAGACAGAGGGGAGCTGTGGATGAAACCATCATGAGCCATTTCCACACGTTCAGGTGTTTATAGGAGAAGAGGCGGGACTCGCTCCGAACTTACTTTACACAGTATATAAAATGATCTCGCCAATCGACTTCCTTCGTCACGCCCAGGGCTGTCATGTTAACCTTGGCGTTCAGGTTTTCTATGCTGTTCTGAAAGTACTGAGGTAGACTGTTGACGGCGCAATCCATCACCGAGGGGTTTCCTGGGTTGAGTGGTGCGTAGCAGACATCTTTAAGGCTGGCGGTTTTGTTGAGCTCATCGGACCAAAACTCTATTTCCTGGATCCTCTGCTGAAGCGCCAAAAGCTGCATGATGAGTTCTGTAAAAAGGACAATGGAATTAAGTTCATCCTCATATTTAAGGCCTCCGTGAGCTGGAAGACTGAGTAATCCAAAAAGTTTAACCTTTATCAACAAGGCCACTGAAGTTGGTTTTTCCGAAGAGCAAGGAGTCATAGGTGTGGCCCGTCCTTCCCGGAGCGGTTAGAATAAGCTGATTGGTACGGAAAAAGGGGGAAAAATGCTCGTCATGGAAGTCCTTCTCACGCCTGGCCCGGCTGTTGGGCGCCGACCAAAGCTGAACCGGATCTGTGGTAAGCTCTATCTTCATTAAACCACTTGCAAACACTATAACGGCAAGCAGGCATATAACAATCACCCTTGTTGGGTTTCGTGCTATTAAGGTTCCCCAAGCCTGAAAACCTGAACCCAGAAATTCCTGAGTGGCTAGGCTTGCCCGATCTGACCATGTAACATCTTTGGGGTTTATGGTTTGCTTAAGGTCAACCCTGTTTGCGTTGTTGTCCATGTCTCCCTTTTTGGCTTTGCGGGTTTGGAAGACAAACTTGGCCAGCAGAAAACCAAGGAACAAGAGAGACAGAAATATGAAGACGGTGAGGCAGATGAAAAGGACGCCATCAATTCCAGCAATCATGAAGGGCTCAGGTAAAGGTTCTGGGGGAGGAACCACCGGACAGGAATCCTTGCAGTCCTGGCATGTACACACTTGATCCCCATTGGGGGCTGTCTCGTTACAGCCTATAGCTGTGGCTGAGTATGGAACCATTCCTGCGGGGACTCCTGAGGTCTGGTCAGGTGGTATGAGCCTGAAATCAATGTCCAGGGGGGCCAACCCATTGCTTGTGTCACCCTGGAAATCTAACCAACGCTGAGGCGTGCACAGTTTGTGGCCATATCGACCACACATGGTAGCGATGGCATATCCTCCTGTTGCTGGAATCCGTACATTCTGGCAGGACCTGAAGGACGCATCGGTGAAGCTGGTGGAGAAGTAGGCTTGGTATCCAACCACAGCATGTTTCCCTATATCCGGCTTTTCGGCGGTTTTGGTGATGTTGATGAATAGACTCTGGTTGGCGCTGCAGGTGGTGGCACAGTGCAAGTGGGCGAAATTGTAAACACACGATGGGCATCGGAGCAGCACGGCTTTGGACAGCGTCAGGCTGCTTTCCAAGGCATAGAGCTGAGGCACAGTGCAGCAGCCATACGTCTGGAGCTCCCCTCTGTCTAACATGGGACAAACACTCTTAAAAAGCTGGTAGTGTTGACCTCTCACTGGTTTTGCTTCCACATAATTTTTGCAGGGCACCTTGGGCGGGATTAAGGATCCGTTCACATTGGGGTTCGTGCCACATTCATCATACATCACACAGAAACCGGGTCGCGGCTGACCTTCAGCAAAAACCTGCAGAAGAAAAAAAGAACAAAGGATCTCTTATAGCTGGTTCAACGTCTTTAGCCTAATTGACTTGGTTCTCATGGACAGAACCTTGATTGGTGTGGCACTAATGGGCCTACAAATCTGGCAGAATTTTACTGGGAACATATTTAAGTATTTTTTGACTTTCACCAATAACCTGTGGGATTATTTACAAGAATTTCAAGACGACTCAATCAATTTAACTATTGTTCATTTGACCGACTTGGTTTCTATTGGACTAAATATAGAAATATATATAAAACCTGTTATCAGGACCAAGGAGGCTGGGTCCCTCACTGAGCCTTGGTCCTCACAAGGTGCAGGGAAGCCACTGTCCCATCGCCTTGCTCTTTAGAGGGTCAGGTGTAGAACATTGTAAAGCTTCTAAGAGACAATCTTTTGAGACGTCTTTTGCCAAATCTTACAATCTTACATGTTCTACAAACCTTGAGAAAGTCGTAAATTTATAAACCACTATCAAACCAGATTTAGATAATTGCAGTTAGTAGGTTGTTCCACAGTCAAGGTGCTGCTACTTTAAAGACGTTGAGTTTCAGGTACGACTGTGAAACAGTTAAAAGCAGTTCATTTGAGGAACCTATTATTCATTCATTCATTCATTATCTCCCGCTTTATCCTCTATTAGGGTCGCGGTGGGGTTCCCCATGCCCATCCAGGGGAGAACGTCTCGGGCGCTGGGCACATAAACCCAGGACAGGGCGCCAATCCATCGCTGGGCACACGGATCCTATTATATCCTATTATTATTTTATAATACTTTCTTTAATAAGGCAGTATTATAAAAGGTTCCCCTATATTTAATTCCTTAAAACAAATAAAATAACTTTCAAATGAATTCAGTGGTAAACAGGAAGCCAGTGCATACACACACTAATATATATATATATTTGTGTATAGATAGATAGGTAGAATTTTTATCTATTTATTATTGTTTGCTATATTTAGTATAAATCCAGTACACACCCAGACTGCCGTGAGTACAAGCAATACGAAGCCGACATCCCATTTCTTTTCACCACCCTGGCGTCCCATCCTGCCTCTTCCTGATGTTTAATGCCAGCAGACTGTAGTGTTCTATTGAAGGAGAAAACGAAAATGGAGCAGGGAGCTTGAGGGAGCGCTGGATTCCCACTCCGCTGAACCAACTCGTGATAGATCCACAGCCACGTGACGGAGAAGAAATGAAGCAGCAGGTGGAAACTCCAACTTTTGAGCCATGAGATATTGATTACGGCTCGATCCTTATCTGGCCTGATGTGCTCGGTGCCAATCAGGAAACACAGACCTAATACCACTGTTTGATAATTAACTTATTGGACACGAGGGAAAGCAAAGGGACGGTGAAACCTGGGAAAACGACTTCTCTCCTTCACTGAATAATTATTTATTCTTTCCGAGCCTCCGCCTTCATCTGGGATTCCATTCAACAGATTTGGCGGGGGGTTTGTTTACAGATGATCGTAATCCAGATTTGTAACAGCAGTAATCTGGACTGATACTCAAATATAAAAACAAAGGCAACAGGATGGTTCAGTATTCAGATTTAGGGGTGCGGTAGCTCAGTGAATGAATGAATGAATGAATGAATTAATTAATTGATTATTATATATAAACCTTGTTATAAACAGGATTTTCAAGCAGATTGGCAAATATCAATGAATATCTGTCCATCAGTCTGTCTGCCATTCAGATCGACCGTTCTGTCTTTGGCTGTATATCTATCCAGCTATGTCTTTCTTTTTATCTGCAGTCTGTTGATCCATCTTTATGTCTTTCCATTTATTTGTCTGTCTACCAATCTATAAACCTTTCTTTCTACCCATCTAGCTGTCTATCTCCCTTGGGCGGGGTAGCTCAGTGGTTAGAATGTTGGGTTGTCAATCTGAAGGTTGGGGGTTCAAATCCCAGGTCCACTGAAGTTACCAGTGTGGGTCCTTGAGCAAGACCCTTAACCCTTATTGCTCCAGGGATGTTGCGATTAACCCTGTGCTCACCTTGAGGGTCTCTTTGTATAAAAGGGTCCAATTAATGACCAAATTTATAATTATGGATAAAGTGCTGGAGTGTCCTCTCTTTTAGACTCATCCACCTTATTGCGTCGCGTTGTAGATGTAAAATCAGACAAAAATTGCGGAAATCTGTTGTCAGCCAACACTGGAATACTACCTGCTCTATGGGGTTAAAGGGGATAAATATCTGATAGAACTACAAAATGCATCTACATGTTCTGTGAAACGTACAATGGACTGAGTGAAAACATGCAGATATACCTAGTAAAGTGGCCGATAGGGTTCTAGTAAGACATCTCTTCCCAATATCCATCAATTATCTTCCGCTTTGTCCTCTATTAGGGTGGCGGAGGGGGTTCCCCATGCCCATCCAGGGGAGAACGTTTCGGGCGCTGGGCAGATACACCTAGGACAGGGGGGGCAGTCTATCACTGGACACACACTCACTCACACAGACACACTCTATATGGGGCAATTTGGAGAATTCAATTGACTTGATCCATGTTTTTGGACTGTGGGAGGATACAGTAGAACCCGGAGGAAACCCACGCGGACACGGGGAGAACATGGAAACTCCACCCAGATTGGGATTCAAACTGGGAATACCTAGTCCTGAGAGGAGAACGTGCTAAACCACTAAGCCACGGTGCCGCCCTCTCATCCCAGTATCTTCCTCTTAATTCTATAGTAAGGACTGGGGTTGTAGGGGCATTTTCCATGACCATCCAGGGAAGACACCAAGGACAGGGCGACAATCTATCGCTGGGCACACACAGACACATACATTATATGGGGCAATTAAGAGCCACCAAGTTACCTTATATCCATGTTTTGGGCAGTAGTAGGTAATTACGAGGACACAGGGAGCACATGGAAACTCCGCCCAGATTGGGTTTCGAATCTGAATCCCCAACGCTGAGAAACAAATGCTAACCACGACCCCACCATGACACGCCTTTTAAAACATCAGTATTTATGATCAAATTAAACCATGTTATAGCTGCAGAAGAGGACAATTCAGTGTTTAAAATGAACCCCATAGTCTTGTAATCCAAATGTAGGGGGGATAGTCGTCACCTTACAGCAGGGTGAGCCTGGGTGTGTGTGTGTTTGCATGTTCTCTTTATGTCTTTGTGTAAATATCATCAAGGAACTTGGAAAAAAAAACAGCAGTCCGGTGAGTTTCTCTTCTGTGAGCACCGGGATAGGCCTCGGCCTCCCACGCAAACCTATTTAAAACGATCTGCTCATATAATTAAATGGCGTAAATCTTCTAATTGGGCGGCACGGTGGCTTAGTGGTTAGCACGTTCGCCTCTCAGCGCTAGGGATTCCCGGTTCGAATCCCCATCTGGGTGGAGTTTCCATGTTCTCCCCGTGTCTGCGTGGGTTTCCTCCGGGTTCTCCGGTTTCCTCCCACAGTCCAAAAACATGGATCAAGTTAATTGAGTTCTCAAAATTGTCCTGTTTAGAGTGTGTCTGTGTGAGTGAGTGTGTGCCCAGCGATGGATTGGCGCCCCCCCCCCCCCCCCCCCCCCCCCCCCCCCCCCCCCCCCCCCCCCCCCCCCCCCCCCCCCCCCCCCCCCCCCCCCCCCCCCCCCCCCCCCCCCCCCCCCCCAATCTTCTAATTAGATTTACATTGAATCATTCAAACTGATGGACTTTGTAAGTTTAGTGTATTGACACCCGTTTAGTGATGTCATAAAACCTGGATGTGTTTATTGTCCAGTTTACATACACTGATTGTAAACCGCCAATCAGGAAGATATGAAAAGCCGATGACCACGTCCTTGAACTTGTTGATTTTCATATCCAGCTGCCACGAGGAAAAAAATATCTGCGCTGCGTTTAATCCGCTTCCAGCACAAAGCCGATCAGCACCACGATAACGGGCCAATCGCCGCTGCCGTCCGGCTCCGGGACGTTTGATAGTGGAGCACCGACTCTGCCGCTCGGGACGAATTATCAGAAGGTTTATCATTCAAGGACACTTACCAAAGCAAGGAACCTTAGACTTGGCGTCTTATCAGCGTTGTGCACGTGTGCGCTGCCAAAATGCAGAAAGTGGCCAGCGATGTGTGTAGAGCTGAAAAAACGCTGAACGTCCCGAATTAGTCCTCTTTCAGGAAATCTGATTTTATTTGGGAAAATCAAGGTGTATTTGCAATTAATTGGATGTGAAATGATCTAGGGCGGCACGGTGGCTTAGTGGTTTGGCACGTTCTCCTCCCATTCAGTTCAGCACTAAGGATTCCCGGTTCGAATCCCAATCTGGGTGGAGTTTCCATGTTCTCCCCGTGTCCGGGTGGGTTTCCTCCGGGTTCTCCGGTTTCCTCCCACAGTCCAAAAACATGGATCAAGTCAATTGAGTTCTCCAAATTGCCCCATATAGAGTGTCTCTGTGTGTGTGAGTGCGTGTCCAGCGATAGATTGGCATCCTGTCCTGGGTGTATCTGCCCAGCGCCCGAGACGATCTCCCCTGGATGGGCATGGGGAACCCCCCCACGACCGTAATAGAGGATAAAGAGGAAGGTAATGAATGAATGAATGAATGTTTTAATAGTTTACATCAGAACAGAACCATAAAGTCCAGGGTAAACAATCAGTATGAGGACGTTAGGGCTAAAAAAAAACATTCCCTTTAATCAGAGACTGAGGAAACCTCAGTGCTGGACTCCTCATTGGGCGGTTCCAAAATGTCCCCGTACAAAGTGAACGGAGGGAGGTTTTCTTAACAAATTGCCTTCATCACAATCTGTTTTTAATTAGTTGCATCATTAAATCAGGCGGCACGGTGGCTTAGTGGTTTAACATGTTCACCTCTCGACACTAGGGATTCCCGGTTCGAATCCATGTTCTCCCCGGAGAACCCGGAGGACACCCACGCGGACACGGGGAGAACATGGAAACTTCACTCAGATGGGGATTCGAACCGGTAATCCCTAGCGCTGAGAGGAGAACATGCCAACCACTAAGCCACCGTGCCGCCGGATTATAATCCTATAGAATAATAGGAATAATCCACTGTGGCGCCCCCTAATGGAAATAGCGAATGGACCGTTGTATTTTAGGCGTTTATCTTCGAATCGAACACAGTTCAGTTATTGTTCAAATGGAGTTATGTTTTAAAGCTAAACCCGAGATTTTAAAAGATCACCCCGGCGTCTCTCCGCTGCGAATCAGCAGAACCCGAATCGGCTCCAGGTCATCAGGAGTTCCAGTCATTACTCAGGTAGGAGACGTTTTTTATGAGATGTTATGATGTTAACCTCGGCGCTGATGGTGTATGTCACGGACCTGAGGAATGCAGCGTTGCTCCATCACTGTTTGAACAATTCAGGCCTGATTCTGTTTTCTTTTGGTTTCGGAGAACTTCGCCTCATAGTTTAAATGTTTTTCCGTGAGCAGTGTGTAATGAAGCCCTTTGTCTGCTTTGTGTATTTGCTGTGTGTTTGCTTTATCAGCTGAGCCTCAAAATGAGCCAATGTGAGTAATAATGCAATACTTGCGATATTTTAAGTGCCGCAGGGCTATGTTAACATTTCAGGAGCATTACCACAACCCATTACAGAGTGCAGCAGACCTGTGAGTGAGTGTTGTGTTACAGCTGAATCTAAAAATGACTGTATTTGTGAAGTTCTGGAATTAAACTGAGCATTTACTAAACATTACATCAGGACAAAGTGTGGCCCTGTGTTTATGAGGTGTGTCTGGTCTGCTTGAGTAGTTCACCGACACAGGGGGGTCATGTCTGAGAAGTGGGTTGCCAAAACCGCAACCTTCAACTGACGTGCACTTCACCAGAAGGTCGAGCTGAGGCACATGGGATGCTGCATGTGAATGTGTGTTGTTCTGGTGCTGCTGTTTAATATTCATACATTTATTATCTTCCTCTTAAAACCCATGCCCATCCAGGTTCCCCATGCCCATCCAGGTTCCCCATGCCCATCCAGGGTGGAATGTTTCAGGCACTGGGCAGATACGCCCAGGTGCCAATTTATCACTGGACACACACTCACTCACACAGCCACACACACTATATGGCGCAATTTAGAGCATTAAATTTACCTTTAATCTATGTTTTTGGATTGTGGGAGGAAACCAAAGAAACCCAGAGGAAGCCCACACAGATAGAGAACAAAGAACATGGAAACTCCACCCGGATCGGGTTTCGAACCTGGATCCCCAGCGCTGAGAGGCGGCCATGCTGACCACTACACCACATTTACCTGAATAATATTTACATATTCTATCCATCCAGATTAAATTGAGATTATAACTGCATGTTGAGTAGAAAGAGGTTCCGTCGGTTCCACGGCAGCACTGTTCACTTATCTAAGTGGATTGTAAGATCAGCAATATCAGTGGAAACCCATCTGATAGATACCAACGTGTTATCTGATGCAGGTCAGGTCATGCTGAACACAGCCTCGTTAAACGATTCATTATCATCACCACTGCACGGAACGTTTCCTTTCTAAACCTAATTTCAATCGAATTAACTCCTTTAATTAATGTTGAATAATAAAAAATTATTTCTTTACAGACTTTGAGACTTTGGGATAGGCTCCAGCACCCTTTAATCAAATTTAAATGGAAACTTTTTTTTATGATTTTTATTTCATGATTTTAATTCAACTGGATTTTATTCTAGAACTGAATTTTAAAAAAGATTAATTTATTAAATGTTTTAAATTTCATTATTTTTACAGTAGTTGTGATTTTTATTTTTCTCAAAGAGAATTTAATGGAATAAATTTTCTCTGCAGTCACTACCTAAGTGCTTTTTTTAATAATTTTTTTTAAATTAAATTTGGTTTCATTTTCAAATCCAACTTTTTAAATTTTTATTCACTATTATTTATTTTATTATTTGTTATGAAATGAAATTATGTTCTTTATTGAATTTATTTTTTAGGTAAGTTTAATATTTAGATACTTTAACTTAAAGTAAAAAAAAACATTTATGTATAAAGTCACTGACTTTAATTTTATTAGTTTTTATTGGGGATTTTTGTAAGTTCCTTTACTGTTTAAAATAAAATTTAGTTGCTACGTTTGACTTGAGTTTTACATTTTAAATGAAGTTTCAATTTTCAAAGATCTTTGTTAAATTATACTGAGTTCAGTTTCCTGTTTAAGTTTGGTTGTTTCTCGGACTTCACTTGAGTTTAATTCTTAATCTGTTTGAGTTTTCTGTGGTTCAAATGATTCACTGTGTAAATTCAATCTGTCGCTTCTTTACAGAACGTCACCAGTGATAAAAAATGTCGCCTGCAAATCTATTGATTAATTTAAAAAAACACGGGCGGCACGGTGGCTTAGTGTTCAGCATGTTCTCCTCTCAGCACAAGGGATTCCCGGTTCGAATCCCCATCTGGGTGGAGTTTCCATGTTCTCCCCGTGTCTGCGTGGGTTTCCTCCGGGTTCTCCGGTTTTTTTATAGCCGTTGCTATAAAGCAAAACAAAGTTATCTATGTTATCTATAATGCATCATATCTAAAGGGCTTTTTGCTTGATGTCCCTGTGACCTGCGTCAGTTTTATCTGCTCACATACAGGACTCTATGTCATACAGAACTCACAGATAATCTGTTCATAGCTGTTAAAACGTTAAATCTTACGGGTATGAAAAACGCAAATTTATAATAATCTATTGATTATAAGAAGCATGATGTTTAATCGGGCGGCACGGGGGCTTAGTGTTTAGCACGTTCTCCTCTCAGCGCTAGGGATTTCCGGTTCGAATCCCCATCTGGGTGCAGTTTCCATGTTCTCCCCGTGTCCGCGTGGGTTTCCTCAGGGGTCTCCGGTTTCCTCCCACAGTCCAAAAACATGGATCAAGTCAATTGAATTCTCCAAATTGCCCCCTATAGAGTGTGTCTGTGTGAGTGAGTGTGTGTCCAGCGATGGATTGGCGCCCTGTCCTGGGTGTATCTGCCCAGCGCCTGAAACGTTCTCCCCTGGAGAAATGGTGTGGCACGTTGGCTTAGTGGTCGGCACGTTCTCCTCTCAGCACTAGGGATTCTCATTTCGAAGAGGATTCTGGGTGGAGTTTCCATGTTCTCCCCGTGTCCGTGTGGGTTTCCACCAAGTTCTCCGGTTTCCTCCCACAGTCCAAAAACATGGATCAAGTCAAATGAGTTCTCCAAATTGCCCCATGTAGAGTGTGTATGTGTTTGTGTGAGTGAGTGTGTGTCCAGCGATAGGTTGGCGCCCTGTCCTGGGTCTATCTGCCCAGCGCCCGAAACATTCTCCCCTGGATGGGCATGGGGAACCCCACCGCGACCCTAATAGAGGATAAGCGGAAGATAATGAATGAATGAAATATTAAAATGTAAAATCAGGGTCTCCAGACTATTGCTTTTGAAATTTATAACCTTCATCTTTATTAAGGTTAAGTCCAAATAAGGAGATGTAATTGTGTGGTCTTTTTAATAAATAATAAATGAGTCTTTTGTTTGGATCAGTCCTGTCCCGTCCGTCACTGCTGTGACTCTCGAGTGAGTAATTCTACTGCACCCCGTCCAGCCTGCTGACTCAGGAGAGTCTCTGCGACACCACTGAGGATCAGTTGGGTTTATCAGGTTGGGTTTATGAGTGGAGGTGTGGTGCAACTATATGTATCTATTGATGCTGGTTGATTAAGGCTTTCATGGGGAAGGTGAGATGAGAATCCCGTCTACAGCTTGTAGATTCTCTTTTAAAAAACTTTTGGAGAAACAGACCGGTGGGTCGATAGATAGCGCTGTTGCCTTTAGTCTTGTATATGTATATGATAACTTTATTCATTCATTCATTCATTCATTATCTTCCGCTTTATCCTCTATTAGGGATGCGGGGGGGGGAGGTTCCCCGTGCCCATCCAGGGGGAAGCGTCTCGGGCGCCGGGCAGATACACCCAGGACAGGGCGCCAACCTATCGCTGGGCACACACTCACTCACACAAACACACTCTATATGGGGCAACTTGGAGAACTCAATTGACTTGATACATGTTTTTGGACTGTGGGAGGAAACTGGAGAACCCGGAGGAAACCCACGCGGACACGGGGAGGACATGGAAACTCCACCCAAATAAGGATTCGAAACCGGGAATCCCTAGTGCTGAGAGGAGAACATGCTAACCACTAAGCCACCGTGCCGCCCCATATGATAACTTGTATATGATATTTGAAGAGGATGATCAGGGTTGTTTGTGTGTGAAGTTTGCATGTTCTCCCCATGTCTGCAGTCTTAAAATGTGTAAGTGGAGTGATTGAAAGACTGAACTCTCTGTTTGAATGTTTTAAATCCTCTGAGAGGCTTATTAAGAAAGCCTGAACATGTTTCAACCACCTTCCTAAATCTTAATGTACATTAAGATTATACACACAAAAAACCACGTTGACGCTCTAACGATGATTAACAGATTAAGAAGTAGCAAACGAAGCTACATAAAATTATAAACGCCTATGTTTCCAAAAGAACGAGGACGTGAGAAGAAGTGAATATTTCCTGACGTTTTGGAATATGACCTCCACAAAGTCTCTGAGGTGTGATGAGGTGTCCACATAATTTACGACATATAGTGTACTCAGTCTGAACCTGAGTAAATGACTTACTAAGACGTCAATAAATCACAATCTATACTGTAAAAATATCTGCTAATGAAGTTGATTTTTAGATTATAGCATTAGCAACAGCGAGGAACCTTCCGATCCCTCTGCAGCCTGAGGGCGTAAAACCCCCGTCTCTGAAGACCCCCGGCAATAAAGCACGTTTAAGATGAGAATGCTTAAATCGAGAAATGTGGGCAGTTGTTAAACACAGTAGCAACGAATCAGTGGTGACGATAATGGACCATGAACAAGAGGGATTAAGGATCAGCATCTCAATTCGGTCCAAATCCCACCAAGACCCTGAACCCACACTGGAAATGGCTGTCTTTATACAGCAGCACCCACCTGTAGGGGGTGCCAATTCCACAATGACTGATCGCCATCAGTCTGAAGATTAACCAATGTGACTTCGGTTAATAATCCTTCATTCATTCATTCATTCATCTTCCGCTTTTATCCTCTATTAGGGTCGCGCGGGGGGGATGCCCATGCCCATCCAGGGGAGAACGTTTCGGGCGCTGGGCAGATACACCCAGGACAGGACACCAATCTATCGCTCACACAAACACACTCTATATGGGGCAATTTGGAGAATTCACTTCACCTTGATGCATGTTTTTGGACTGTGGAAGGAAACCCACACGGACACGGGGAGAACATGGAAACTCCACCCAGATAGGGCTTCTAACCGGGAATCCCTAGCGCTGAGAGGAGAACGTGCTGAACCACTAAGCCACCGTGCCGCATCCTCGGTTAATAATGAAATTAATAAATGAAATGATTTTAATAAAATGTCATTTTTTAAGTTTCTCATTGTTAAAACCTTCTAATGCCAAAAAAAAAAATCCAGATATCCATGGAGACCAGAGGGCCTTGTCATTTTTTTTAGTAATTTGAATTCATTTTTTGGGGTTTTTAGGTGACCGTTTAAATTATACATAAAATTATAATTGTTAATAGTAAAATAGTAAAAAAAAAAAAAAAAAAAGCCTTTATTCTGAAATTACAAATGAATCATTTTATATAAAAAAAAAACTTTATGGTCAAAGGTATTGGGACATAAATTTTAATTTTAATTTGAGTGTATTCACTGTTTCTTTTAGTCCCATTGCAATGCATTCTGTAGAACTTCAGGATTCATGAGAACAGTTTGGGGATGGCCCCCTTCTGTTTCAGCATAATTGTAGCAATGCACACTCGATACCACACCCTAAACACTGAGCTACCACATCCTGTGTTAACTAAATTATATCATCTCATTATTTTCCGCTTAATCCTATACTAGGGACTAGGGTCGCGCAGGGTTTCCATCCAGGGGAGAATGTTTCAGGCGTTGGGCAGATACAACCAGGTCAGGGTGCCAATCCATCGCTGGACACACACTCACTCACACATACACACACTCACTCACTCACACGTTCACTATATAGGGGCAATTTAGAGCAGGCAATTCACATTGAATTGGCTGCTCGGAGGACACCCACGCAGATACAGGAGAACATGGAGAACATAGACAGTGACTACCCCACCCTGTCCCCAGTGTTAACTGTGTTAAGTATTCATATTATAATAAATATTGCTGTGGACACACAGGCTCTGGAGTTCTTGTTGAACCCACGATGGTTCCATTTGGTTTTGGTTTGTTTACAGTTGGAATGGTGTCAGTCACTCAGTATTGAATCTTCTAATCCTTTGACAGACGTGTCGTCACTGCTGCTCCATCTGATGTTGGGAACCTGTTTCCGAATGGCTCTCGGACCGTGTCTTCTCTCCTGCCTCTGTGTGCTGTGGGTGCTTCCCGGTGTGAGGGCGTGTCTGCAGTGCGACCGAGTTATTCGCAACATGCATGAAGACTTTGTAAATTTAAGAACAGGCATTCAGCAGACAAACCTGCTGAACATCATCAATAAAGCTTACGTCAACTACCAGAAGATCAGCGAACAGCTCCATGGGATCATCGGTAATCATATGCATGTGTATCTGCATATAAATAATAATAATAATCATACATTTTATTTTATATAGCGCTTTAAGGGACCTCAAAGACGCTTTACAAAACAAATCAAACAGTATAACATTAAAACACATAACACATATTGAAGATTAATGCCGTTATGAAAAAAGAAATAAGAATAAATGTGCACACTCGTTTCCTTTTACACTCAATTCCATTTTATCAGCTCCACTCACCATGAAGATGGACTTTGTAGACTGTAGTCCGTCTGTTTCTCTACTTTGTTAGTCCTCTTAACTCACAGAACCAACATGTATCAGGTGTTGCTTAGGTGGTGGATGATTTTTGTGTTGTCTTGGTATAAGTGGATCAGACAGAGCAGTGCTGCTGGAGAGCCATCCAGCCACCAGCGTCCTGCCGTCTGCATCCTGTGATGATGTGAGGATGACCAAGACAAACTGCAGCAACAGATGACCTACTGGTCTCAGTTTAACAAGTCCAGCAGCCCAGTGATGTCATAAAACCTTATTTAGGTGTCCCATTATTTTGTCCGTATAGTATACTTTTTCTAGCATTATTTTTTCGGACTTGACGCCTACCGCCTACATAGTAGTCAACTCTTACCTAGTATGTAGTAGACAGTGGACGATTTTGATTGCAGCCACAGGCATGCTTCTAAAAATGAAGGTAAAAAAAAAAACAGAACATAAAAATGATTTAAACCCAAACAGAAGGCAGTTCACTCCTTATCTTCCACTTTATCCTATACTAGGGTCGAGGGGGGGGGGGGGAGACACGGGGAGAACATGAAAACTCCACCCAGATTGGGAAACCGAAATCCATAGCGCTGAGAGGAGAATGTGATAACCACTAAGCCAATGTGCCACCCTCTCTCTCTCTATCTCTCTCTCTCTCTCTCTCTCTCTCTTTCTTTCTCTCTTTCTTTATATATGTATATATATATATATATATATATATATATATACATATATATATATATATATATATATGGCGGCACGGTGGCTTAGTGGTTAGCATGTTCTCCTCTCAGCACTAGGGATTCCCGGTTCGAATCCCAATCTGGGTGGAGTTTCCATGTTCTCCCCGTGTCCATGTGGATTTCCTCCGGGTTCTCTGGTTTCCTCCCACAGTCCAAAAACATGGATCAAGTCAATTGATTTCTCCAAATTGCCCCATGTAGAGTTTGTGTGAGTGTGTGTGTGTCCAGCGATAGATTGGCGCCCTGTCCTAAGTGTATCTACCCGGCGCCCGAGACGTTCTCCCCTGGATGGGCATGGGGAACCCCCCCGCGATGGCTGAATGAGTATATATATATATATTTGCTTTAAACTCTTTGTATCTGTATGGTTTGTTGAGGACAGATGTTTAAACCCAGACTTGTGGTTCAGTGTCTTTGAGCATGTCTTCTTTAGAAGTTTTTTATGTGTAAAACCGAAACATGGTCTTCGTGATGGTGACTCAGCAGTCGAATGAGAGAAACTTTCCCCACGTGAATCTCAGAAAAGTCCCCTCTGGTGATTTTGAATTGTGGTCATTTAAAAACTTTATAATCTGTAAGCCGGCGCTGCTGATGCTGATGTCTGTGAGACTCCCGCGCCGAGCTGAGAGCCTTCAAAACACAACCTTCCAGGAACTGACCTGCAGCCGTGAGTGCTGCGCCTCGAAGCCTCGTGGGAATGTTTTAAAGTCTCGCGTTATAAATCAGAACGGAATTTACGTTGAAAGCAGCAAAAAAGAAAAAAAATCTCTCCATCATTCTCTGAACTTTTTTATTCATCTTCTCAGATCCCACCACCCTGTACCGCGCGCAGACCGAGTACCAGAGTGAATTCAGGAGGCAATGGCTGGAACCCAGCGATGGTTTGAACCTTAAACACAATCACTTAATGCTAAAACTTTGCATTATAGACCGATGGAAAGATTAGAACGATGAAAAGACAGACAGAGACAGATCAGTAGAACTGACTGACAGACAGACAGTAAGGTAATGTGATCTGATGGACAGATTTACATTTACTTTTGGTCATTTAGCAGACGCTTTTATCCAAAGCGACTTACAAGGTGGCTTAGTGGTTTAGCATGTTCTCCTCTCAGCACTAGGGATTCCTGGTTTAAATCCCCATCTGGGTGGAGTTTCCATGTTCTCGCTGTGTCCACGTGGGTTTCCTCCGGGTTCTCCAGTTTCCTCCCACAGTCCAAAAACATGGATCAAGTCAACGGAGTTCTCCAAATTGCCCCATATAGAGTGTGTTTGTTTGAGTGAGTGTGTGTCCAGCGATGGATTGGTGCCCTGTCTTGGGTGTATCTGCCCAGCGCCCGAAACGTTCTCCCCTGGATGGGCATGGGGAACCCCACCGCGACCCTAATAGAGGATAAAGCAGAAGATAATGGATGGATTGACTTATAAGGTGAGCACAGGGTTAATCACATCCCTGGAGCAATGAGGGTTAAGGGTCTTGCTCAAGGACCCCACATTGCTCAAGGACCCCACTTCAGTGGACCTGGGATTTGAACCCACAACCTTCAGATTGATAGCCCAACATTCCAACCACTGAGCTACCACGCCCAAGGGAGATAGACAGCTAGATGGGTAGAAAGAAAGGTTTATAGATTGGGAGACAGACAAATAAATGGAAAGACATAAAGATGGATCAACAGACTGCAGATAAAAAGAAAGACATAGCTGGATAGATATACAGCCAAAGACAGAACGGTCGATCTGAATGGCAGACAGACTGATGGACAGAGAGACAGAATATTCATTTATATTTGCCAATCTGCCTAAAAATCCTGTTAATAACAAGGTTTATATATAATAATTCATTTGTCCATCCATTATCTTCCGCTTAATCCTCTACTAGGGGGGGGGGGCCTGTTCCCATGCCAATCCAGGGGAGAACCCATATACCCAGGACAAGGCGCCAATCTATCGCCGGGCATACAGTCACACACACAAACACATTATATGGGGCAATTTAGAGCATTCAATTTACCTTGAATTCATGTTTTTGTAATTTGAAAGAAAACCCACACGAACATGTGGAGAACATGCAAACTCCACCCAGATTGGATGGACCTGAATGTCCATCGCTGAGAGGAGAGCCACTAAGTCACCGTATCCATCCATCCATCCATTATCTTCTGCTTTATCCTCTACTGGGGGTGGGGGGATTCCCCATGCCCTTCCAGGGAAGAACATTTTGGGCGCTGGGCAGATACACCCAGGACAGGGCTCCAATCTATCACTGGACACACACTCACTCACACACACACACACACACACACTCTATATGGGGCAATTTGGAGAACTTAATTGACTTGATCCATGTTTTTGGACTGTGGGAGGAAACCGGAGAACCCGGAGGAAACCCACGCGGACACGGGGAGAACATGGAAACTGCACCCAGATTGGGATTCGAACCGGGAATCCCTAGTGCTGAGAGGAGAACATGCTTAAGCACTAAGCCACCGTATGTAAATATAAACAATGATCTGTGTTTCAGACTTTGAATTCGACATGATAAAGATCGTAGAAAAGGGAGGACGGATACTGAAGAAGCATTTGAAGGTTTTCGCGGCTGAAGGTGAGACAGACGGACGGTGGAGGGACGGGGGGACGGAGACAGACTCTGTCAGTGCAACAACAACTGCTTTGTGTCTCTGTGTCTGCAGGACTGTGTCCAAATAAATGTGGTAAGGCCGCGCTCTGTTATTGGAACGAGGCCGGTGTGTGTTCAGTCAGAAACGGTCCGGTCCGGTCGTGTGTCGCAGGTTTGCTCTTCCAGAGTGTGATGAACTGCTCTAGCTGCAGATACGGGCTGCACACATGCCATGTAGGACGCCCCCTAAAGGACTGTGGAGGTAAGGTCTTTTTCTTTTTCCTCACTGGCCGTTTTATTAGGATCAGCATTGGATTTGTTTTGTCTGCGCCACAGAACGCCGCAGATTAATCTGATCATCCTGAATCAAGTTGATCGGATCGGATTTTTATTACTGAGCTGGACGCGGTAGCTCAGTGGTCAGGGCGTTGGGCTGAGGGTGACCAGATTCCAATTCACCAGATGTGGGACAAAGACTATGTTTGTGTGGGACAATGTGGGACACCAATGCACTGTCATATATATATATATATATGGGGGCGGCACGGGGACTTAGTGGTTAGCACGTTCGCCTCTCAGCACTAGGGATTCCCGGATCCCTATCTGGGTGGAGTTTGCATGTTCTCTTCCCGTGTCCGTGTGGGTTTCCTCCCACAGTCCAAAAACATGGATCAAGGCAATTGAATTCCCAAAATTGCCCTATATAGTGTGCGTGTGTGTGTGTGAGTGAGTGTGTGCCCAGCGATGGATTGGCGCCCTGTCCTGGGTCTATCTGCCCAGCGTCCGAAACGTTCTCCCCTGGATGGGCATGGGGAACCCCACCGCGACCCTAATAGAGGATAAAGCGGGAGATAATGAATGAATGAATGATATATAGGGGCACGGTGACTTAGTGGTTAGCACGTTCGCCTCTCAGCGCTTGGGATTCCCGGTTTTCCATGTTCTCCCCGTGTCCGCGTGGGCTTCCTCCAGGTTCTCCGGTTTCCTCCCACAGTCCAAAAACATGGATCAAGGTCAATTGGGTTCTCCAAATTGCCCCATATAGAGTGAGTATGTGTGAGTGAGTGTGTGTCCAGTGATAGATTGGCGTCCTGTCCTGGGTGTATCTGCCCAGCGCCCGAAACGTTCTCCCCTGGATGGACATGGGGAACCCCCCCCCCCCCCCCGCGACCCTAATAGAGGATAAAGCAGAAGATAATGAATATATATATATAAAATTTGCATTGTTTGTGTTGGTGGGCGCGTCCTTAACATGCGTCCCAATTGGTTGACATTTAAACAGCCCGCCTCTCCCCCGATAACAGTCCACACAGTCATCCAACGTTGGATTATAAGACACGCTTTTAAAACTGGAGCCTGACTTTCAATAACAATGCGGGACAAAATCTAAATTTGCGGGACACGTGAAAAGTAATGAAATTGCGTGACTGTCTCGCACACAGTGGGACATCTGGTCACCCTAGTTGGACTATCAATCTGAAGGTTGTGGGTTCAAATCCCAGGTCTACTGAAGTTGCCAGTGTGGGTCCTTGAGCAAGACCCTTAACCCTTATTGCTCCAGGGGGCGCTGTGATTAACCCTGTGCTCACCTTGGATTAAAGCGTCTGCGAAATGACCAAAATGTAAATGTAAACGTTTGTATTTCATCCTGTATTTAGAAAACGCCGCTCATTAAAGCCTTCACACTCTTTCAGAGCATCGTGTGGAGGCGGGTGAGAAGGAGCAGGTGGTGCTGGACTGTTTCCTGCCCTGGCACAGTCTGGTGGTCGGACATGCCGAATATCAATTCTCCTGGAAACAGGCGGCAACAAATGTACTCGCTCACCCCTCACATATAAAAATAGAAATAAATCCTAAATTCAAGGTGCCTGTCCACCCGCCCCTCACATGCACCGAGCGTCTAAAGACAGCTACAAATATCTGATTTTAGAAACAAATTTGGGCGGCACGGCGGCTTAGTGGTTGGCATGTTCTCCTCTCAGCACTAGGGGTTCCCGGTTCGAATCCCAATCTGGGTGGAGTTTTCATGTTCTCCTCATGTCCGTGTGGGTTTCGTCCGGGTTCTCTGGTTTCCTGCCACAGTCCAAAAACATGGATCAAGGTTAATTGAATTCTCCCTAAATTGCCCCATATAGAGCGTGTGTGTGTGTGTGTGTGTGTGAGTGAGTGTGTGTCCAGTGATAGATTGGCATCCTGTCCTGGGTGTATCTGCCCAGCACCTGAAACGTTCCTCTGGATGGGCATGGGGAACCCCCCCCCCCCGCGACCCTAATATAGGATAAAGCAGAAGATAATGGATGGATGGATGTCCTCTGGTTCTCCAGTCACCCCCAGCAGCAGGGTTTTGAAGGTAGTATCATTACACACGCCCTGTAGACCTGCACTTCCAGGGTTTGTTGTGGTGGTGGCGAGTGGTAGCCATGTTGAACCCAATCCGAAGCCTCCTCACGATCGTATGATGAACCACATGCAGCTGTGTTGTTGTTGTTATTATTCTATTTGTGAAGACTCTGATCAGCGTTAGTGTTTGTGCTCCTAGTTTTCCAAAGATGATAGGTTCGAGGTTCTGGTGGTGACTAAGGAATCCAAAATAGTGCTGAATCAATTGAGCGTGAGTGAGCAAGGTGTGTATCGCTGCATTCTGCTGGACAAACAGGGTACTACACTGTCCCGGATGTACTTCACTCTCAAGGGTATGAGCTTTTTCTCTATGTATTCTCTGCTTTATCAGCGTCACCCCCTTTTTTCGGCACTCAGCTCCCTCATTATCACACACATGGACTTTGTAGTTTTATATTTGCTTTCTGTAGTCCGTCTGAATGTGTACACACTCTGCTATTGACTCCACTGCAAACAAAGCAGCTATCATTGGGGTGGTGGATGATTTTTATTACTGCAGTGACATTGACATGGTGGTGGTGTGTAAGTGTGCAGCCTGGTGCAGGTGGTTCAGACACAGTGGTGCTGCTGGAGTTTTTAAACACTGTATATTCTTTAGACACATCTACCTTATTGCGCCAACGAAAAATGAGATGCAGATCCACCACCCTAATAATACCTGCACTGTGTTGGTCCTGACCATTAACAGGTGAACTACAGGCTGTGTATGTGAAGGTGTAACTAATAAAATGCTAAAGATTGTGTATGAAGGGCGGCACGGTGGCTTAGTGGTTTAGCATGTTCTCCTCTCATCGCTAGGGATTCCCGGTTCGAATCCCAATCTGGGTGGAGTTTCCATGTTCTCCACGTGTCCGCGTGGGTTTCCTCCGGGTTCTCTGGTTTCCTCCCACAGTCCAAAAACATGGATCAAGTCAATTAAATTCTCCAAATTGCCCCTTATAGTGTGTGTGTGTGTGTGTGTGTGTGAGTGAGTGTCCAGCGATGGATTGGTGTCCTGTCCTGGGTCTATCTGCCCAGCGTCTGAAACGTTCTCCCCTGGATGGGCATGGGGAACCCCCGAAACCCCCTAATATCAGATAAAGCTGAAGACAATGAAAATGAATGAATGATTGTGTATGTCATTCTTTTTCCTTTCAGTCGTTCCGCTGCCCAGTTCCACGCCAAGACCGATTCCTACCCTCCCCCCCCTCCCCATGGTGGACTTCAGACCAGCCCACCTGAATAAAGACGTTCTGATCATCACGCTGACCCTCCTGACCGTCCTGAGCCTCTCGTTCAGTCTGATCATCCTTGCGTATCTCTGGTAAGAACCACGTGAACACCTCCATCACTTTTACGTTCAGCAGCATCAGGGGATGAAAGAGATTCATGAGCATGAATCATGACTCGTGAATCATTTAAATATTTGATATTCAGCTTGTGACCGGATGCTCAGGGGGTAATCCCAGAGTTCAGTGTAGTTACCGATGTGGGCCCCGTGTGGTGACATCAGGCCGCCTGCACCCCGCACCACTGACAGTGATTAATTCCATCAGTGAGTGTGTGGTCGAGCAGGAGGTGGAGTGTAAAAGCGTTCGGGGTGAGAGCTAAAGGAAAACAAACACTGTTTTGTTGATATCAACCCCACGATGGTGTGGACAGTAAACGAGTCTGTTCCGTGACCCGGCGTCGCCTGCAGGTACACGCCGTACTGCCTGTGCCGGGTCACTGCTGGTTCTCTCGTCAGTGTTTATGAAACGAGGAGCTGGTTCTCTGAAGTGCGTTTGCCTTTCAGTTTTCCACAGAGCTGAGAACCCGAAATCGTCCGGCAGGAACCTGCTTCTGCCCCCACACATCTGTTTTAAACTCAGAATATTCATTCATCCATCCATTATCTTCAGCTTTATTCTCTATTAGGGTCGCGGGGGGGATTCCCCATGTCCATCCAGGGGAGAACGCTTCGGGTGCTGGGCAGATACCCCCAGGACAGGACGGCAATTCATTGCTGGGCACACACTCACTCACACACACACACTATGTGGGGCAATTTGGGGAACTCCATTGACCTTGATCCATGTTTTTGGACTGTGGGAGGAAAGCGGAGAACCTGGAGGAAACACAGCGGACACGGGGAGAACATGGAAACTCCACCCAGATTGGGATTCGAACCGGGAATCCCTAGTGCTGGAAGGAGTGCTAAACCACTAAGCCACCGTGCCGCCAAACTCAGCATATTGAAATACAAAACATTTGTTTTAGTGGTTTAGCATGTTCTCCTCTCAGCAGTTCCCGGTTTGAATCCCAATCTGGGTGGAGTTTCCATTTTCTCCCCGTGTCCGCGTGGGTTTCCTCCGGGTTCTCCGGTTTGCCCCATATAGAGTGTGTCTGTGTGTGTGAGTGTGTGTACAGTGATGGATTGGCGCCCTGTCCTGTGTGTATCTGCCCAGCGCCCGAAACGTTCTCCCCTGGATGGGCATGGGGAACCCCCCCCCTGGAATATATATATATATATATATATATATATGTGTGTGTGTGTGTGTGTGTGTGTGTATATAACTGCATGAATGAGTTAAATGTGGAGGACTAATTCCTTACACAGAAGCCAAAATAGATCACTTTGTCACCCTACAAAATCTTGTAGAAAGGTTTCCAAAAGAAAGAGTTGAAGCTATGGGTACAGAGTGTGGGCATCCCCTCGACCCCTCCAGAACCAAACGTGGAATGCTCTAAAACCTTCTGTAGGTGTGATGTGTAGATGTCCCAGCACAAACTTGGCATTGTGATTAAAATAAATAAAAAAAGCTCCTGACTTTGCAAAAGTTGCCTTGAATCAGACGTACAAACCAAAACACGAGCGGGCGGACGAGATGGAGATAGATGGAGGCTGACAAGGAGCATGAGCTAGCTGTGAGTCAGCGTTGGTGAAGCGACCACACACTAAGATAATACCCTTCACCACTCTACACCCAGGACTATTTTGGGGGGATTTCTGAGAGCTGGAGTGACTCAGCTGATAGTCTCGAGTTGGTTACACCGCTGTGACCTTACAGCTGGTATTTAACAGACTCTGCCTTTGTTTCTTTCTTTCATTTATCATCCTTAATGTCGTGATGCAAGTGTGAGCAAGTGGAGGACAAGACGTCGCCAAGACCAAATAACGAGGTGGAGGAACAACACGGCGAGGACAGAAATCCAGCCGAATCAGCAGAGGAAAGAGCGGAGGTGAAGAATAAAACCCAGGCTTATTAAAATCACAAAATCATTTCACATCAAACATCTCACTCCTTTATTGCCATCGTTTTCACACAGGGGGCATGCTCAAATCCCTATCTGAGTGGAGTTTGCATGTTCTCCCCGTGTCCGCATGGGTTTCCTCCGGGTTCTCCGGCTTCCTCCCACAGTCCAAAAACATGGATCAAGGTCAATTGAGTTCTCCAAATTGCCCCATATAGAGTGTGTTTGTGTGAGTGAGTGTGTGTCCAGCGATAGATTGGCGTCCTGTCCTGGGTGTATCTGCCCAACGCCCAAAACGTTCTCCCCTGGATGGGAATTGGGAACCCCCTCATGACCCTGATGGAGGATGTCTGTGTGAATTGTGCTTGTCAGAGTCGACTCTGGTGTTGGTTTGGGATTTGAGGGTGACATTAGGGTTGCCAACTTTCAGAAATTAAAATACGGGTCACACACCATGTCTCCTCGGGGACATGACCACCACGGTCCCGACTCCTATGGGGCAAAGCGTTGGTGTGTTTTATTTTGTGCCCATGTTTTTATTTAAGGGCTGATCATGAACGCAATTAGTACTACATAAAATTGAATTACTTTAAATTTAAATTAAATTTAAATTAATTAAATTAAATTAAATTAAGGCGGCACAGTGGCTTAGTGGTTTAGCATGTTCTCCTCTCAACGCTAGGAATTCCCGGTTCGAATCCTAATCTGGGTGGAGTTTGCATGTCCTCCCCGTGTCCGCGTGGGCTTCCGACGGGTTCTCCGGTTTCCTCCCACTGTCCAAAAATATGGACCAAGGTCATTTGAGTTCTCCAAATTGCCCCATATAGAGTGTGTTTGTGTGTGTGAGTGTGTGTCCAGTGATAGATTGCCACCCCTGTCCTGGGTGTATCTGCCCAGCACCCAAAACGTGTTCCCCTGAATGGGCATGGGGGACCTCCCTGTGACCCTAATATAGGTGTATATATGTATATATATATAAGCGGAAGATAATGAATGGATGGTACTCGGTACACAGATGAAATGGTATCATGTCCTGAACAGATTTATTCACCACGGAATCTGCTGGAGGTCATTTTTTAAAAACCTCATTCCGATTCGGGGCTGAAAATCCCGCTCGAACCCCGAGCGCCGAATATGGACCTGTAGGCCGCAACAAATCACAATATGACATGTTTAAAAAAATAAAAATAAAAAAAAAATCACAACATGACATGTTTAAAAAAAAAAAAAAAAATCACAACATGACTGCAGTGCTCGATAAAGACCGGGGTTTTTGGGTGTCCCTGGGTAGGTCTTCATGGTACACCCCCCCCCCACACACACACACACACACACACACTGTGAAGCTCTATTTCACCCTCTGAAATTTCCTCAGGAGTCAGACTGCACAGGGGTTTAGTCATGGAGGAGCAGGACGCACTTTTGCCGAATCGTCACTGCAGAGTTGCTCATATTTGCCTAAATGTAGGTGCAGGTTCAAGCAGTGACCTGTCCTCCAGATTAGTTGATCACTTACCGTAATACCGCAATCATCTGCACAAACGAACCGTGCTGATGGTAATGAAAAATCCCGGTGGTGTAAACCACATTAGAGGAACCGAGCCGAACACAAAGAGCAGGATGATATTGTTTACGGTTTCTGATGATGACGCCCGGTGGACTTTCCTACTGAAGCTGGTTTTCCTGATACGACTAAAGTCAGAATTAAACACAGAAACAGTGCAACACAGCATGACCTCCAGTCTTCACTTCCTGTTCAACACGGCTCGTCCACGTGCACCAGGTTTTCCCCAAACTGTTGTTTGTTATTCACCGGATGGACCTTTAAAAGAGGAAGTGTCCTCATCTAGCGCTGATCAACCAATACGGGTTACTCTGTTCACTCTAAATGTCAGACAGCTTATATTTCAATGTCGTGTTTCGTGCTTTAAATTAAATTGTTTTCTTATATTTCAGTTGATGTCATTAGGGTTCAGTGCAGCTGAATATTTTACTATTTTATCCATCCAACATCTTCTGCTTTATCCTCTATTAGGGTTGTGTGTGTGTGTGGGGGGGGGGTTCCCCATGCCCATCCATGGGAGAACGTTTCGGGCGCTGGGCAGATACACCCAGGACAGGACGCCAATCTATCACTGGACACACACACACACAAACACACTCTATATGGGGCAATTTGGAGAACTCAATTGACTTGATCCATGTTTTTGGACTGTGGGAGGAAACCGGAGAACCCGGAGGAAACCCATGCGGACACGGGGAGAACATGCAGCTCCACCCAGATTGGGATTCAAACCAGGAATCCCCAGTGCTGAGAGGAGAACATGCTAAACCACTAAGCCCCCGTGCTGCCATTTACTATTTTAATATTTTAATTCATTCATTCATTCATTATCTTCTGCTTTATCCTCTATTAGGGTCGCGGTGGGGTTCCCCATGCCCATCCAGGGGAGAACGTCTCAGGCGCTGGGCAGATAGACCCAGGACAGGGCACCAATCCATCGCTGGGCACACACTCACTCACACAAACACACACTACATGGGGCAATTTGGAGAACTCAGTTGACTTGATCTATGTTTTTGGACTGTGGGAGGAAACCGGAGAACCCGGAGGAAACCCATGCGGACACGGGGAGAACATGCAACTCCACCCAGATTGGGATTCGAACCGGGAATCCCTAGTGCTGAGAGGAGAACATGCTAAACCACTAAGCCCCCGTGCTGCCATTTACTATTTTAATATTTTAATTTTTTTTTATATTTAATTTAATATTAAATAAGGGCGGCACGGTCGCGTAGTGTTTAGTATGTTCTCCTTTTAGCGCTAGGGATTCCCGGTTCGAATCCCAATCTGGGTGGGGTTTGCATGTCCTCCCCGTGTCTGCGTAGGTTTCCTCCGGGTTCTCGGTTTCCTCCCACAGTCCAAAAACATGGATCAAGTCAATTGAATTCTCCAAATTGCCCCATATAGAGTGTGTGTGTGAGTGAGTGTGTGCCCAACGATAGATTCCCCCCCTGTCCTGGGGGTATCTGCCCAGCGCCCGAAACGTTTTCCCCTGGATGGACATGGGGAACCCCCCCCCCCCCCCGCGACCCTGATATAGGATAAAGCAGGAGATAATGGGTGGATGGATGGAATAATAATAATAATAATAATAATAATAATAATGGCAAATAGTGGCCGTTATGATTGCCCCAACCCTAATAGAGGATAAAGTGGAAGATAATGGATGGAATATTAAATATTTTTATTAAATATAAGTCAGATCTCTTTGTCTGTTTGTTCGTTGGCATCATGATGGAGCTGAGTCTGTAATCAGAGATTAAACCGACCAACGCAGGGTCACATTTCTGATGTGTCTCAGACGTGGCACCGGATTACAGTGTTTGTTTCGTTTCCCTAACATTAATATTCCAACTCTCTGATTAATCCCGGGGATTATCCGTGCCATCTGAAGCCTCTCCGGAGCAAACCCAAATTCGCCGGCCTTCCGTTTTACTTCCCCTTGATGCAAATCGCTCTGAAAGGTCAGGCCGCGGCGACGGGACTTCCTGCATCGGCGTGCTGCGCGCCGAGAGCCGGATTTGGATCTGATTCATTCTGATTCTTTGTGGTTCTGAGATTAAGGTGAATTAAACATGTCTGCAGTGCCCCCCCCCCAATGTGGCTTTGAATAGATAACATGCACATGCTGATGATTCACCTCCATCATCAACCCCACGCGTCGCCACGACACCTCCTTTAACACTGATGACATCATACTGTAGGTTCAATGTAGTGTGCAGCAGTACAGACCCTCATGTTCTGAGGTCTGTGGACCCCATTTAGTCAGGTGTCCTCACATCATGAAATGTGTGTGTGTATTGTGATATATATATATATATATATATATATATAAATAATTGTATGCTATACACCAATCAGCGTAATTTTTTACACAAGCAATTCATCCATCCATTCATCATCTTCCGCTTTATCCTCTACTAGGGTTGTGGGAGAGGGGGAAAAGGGGTTCCCCATGCCCATCTAGGGGATCACGTTTCAGGCGCTAGGCAGATAGACCCAGGACAGGACGCCAATCTATCACTGGACACACACTCACTCACTTACTCACACACACACACTCTATATGGGGTAATTTGGAGAATTCAATTGATCTTGATCCATGTTTTTGGACTGTGGAAGGAAACCGGAGAACCCAGAGGAAACCCACAGGGACACGGGGAGAACATGGAAACTCCACCCAGATTGGGATTTAAACCGGGAATCCCCAGCGCTGAGAGGAGACCCCTTTAAACTCTAACGACCCAGAGGCCTGAGTGATGGTTGATTCCGGTGGATCTATCACTGAGCACACACTCACTCACACACACACACTCTATATGGGGCAATTTGGAGCATGCAATTGACCTTGATCCATGTTTTTGGACCATGTTCGAATCCCCATCTGGGTGGAGTTTCCATGTTCTCCCCGTGTCCGCATGGGTCCGCAGGGAAGACATGAGGATCACCGGTCAGTGCTGGGCCTCCTGTCCGAGGAGGATCCGGGTTTAGACCTCTCCTCGTTCCAGCACAACGTCCCCACCGGCGAAAGAACACGAGTCAGCAGAGCACCCTGAAACGGAGTGGACCTAAGACATGGGCAGGGTGACTGATACGCCACCTGGAGGTCCTGCTAACGGTGTTCAGTATTTAGGGAATCGGGCCCCGGCTCCGTCGGCGCGGCCGTGGTCAGCCGTGCAGACCTTCTTTTTCGTTCTGATGTCAGCGGCTGCGCCGTCGGAAAGTTCCTCCGTCTATTTCGGGCGTCGTCGCGCCGTCACTCCGACGGGACGCCGGCACGCCGCTCTGCTCGACGCACGGCTGCGCGCGTAGTTTCCACCGCCTGCTTCGACAGGAAGCTCTGAAGCCGTACACTTCCTGTGACGCTCGCTCTGCATTCGGCCCACATCTCCACCGTCACCGCAGACCCGACTCAGACAGCCACCCAACGCAGGCCTGCCCGTTCACCAACGCACGAGCTTACGTAAACGTGCTGCTCCGCACCGTCACACACCTGCAGCTTCTGTTCAAACACACACACTCACACTCACACTCACACACACACACACACACACACACTCCTGTACTTGCCAGCAGCTCACCCACATACTGCAGTCAGAATGACAGAAACTGAAGCTGGCTGCTAGAAAAGAACAGGTTTCACACCTACAATCACGAAATGATCCGCAGGATGTGAGGAGGATGAAGAAGCCCATCATCACCCTCTGAATCCCACCCCCTCCCCCCCCACCCCTTGTTTCATGTTCCATGTTCCATTCAGACCCATTACCATTCATCCATCCATTATCTTCCACTTTATCCTCTATTAGGGTTGCGGGGGGGGGGATGGGTTCCCCATGCCCATCCAGGGGAGAACGTTTCGGGCGCTGGGCAGATACACCCAGGACAGGGTGCCAACCTATCCCTGGACACACACTCACTCACACACACACACTCTACATGGGGCAATTTGGAGAACTCAATTGACCTTGATCCATGTTTTTGGACTGTGGGAGGAAACCGGAGAACCCGGAGGAAACCCACGCGGACACGGGGAGAACATGGAAACTCCACCCAGATGGGGATTCGAACCGGGAATCCCTAGTGCTGAAAGGAGAACATGCCAATCTAATTCAATCAAAACCTTAATCCAAGCCTGTTTTTTTTCACCAAGGCTCTATGTGTGTGTGTGTGTGTGTGTGTGTGTGTGGATCACATCCATACCGAAGTGAATAGAGTCGTTTCGCACATTTTTATCCAAAGGGACTCACAGGGTCACACAAAGGGAACTTCAGTGGACTTGGGATTTGAACCGTCAGCCTTCAGGTGGATAGTCCCACACCTTAACCACTGAGCTATCAGGCCATGCAGTTATGAGATGCATTTGGTGATCTAAGGGTGTGTTTGGCATGCGAGAGATTCCACAAAACTAAGGGAGAACATGCCAACTCCACATATCAAAGACTGTACTCCCCACCTGCTAATAAAACGTTATGGCTGTGAGGTAACAGCACTTTCCAGCGCAGCTCCTTAGCTTCGCGTGTGAATCACGCAGATGTCGCTTTTACTTTCATCTTCCTTTCTGTCGTTAGAGTGGAAACATGCCGCCGCACGCCGCTTACGCTCATTTCACAAAAATGTGAGTGCAATCGTCGTTTATTATCCCTCTTATATAACAGCTGAACCCTCGAATACAAAGCTATGCCTTAATTCTACAGCCAATGAAAGTTTCTGTGCTTCTCAGTTACCTCATCATCATCATCATCATCATCATCATCATCTGAGGTACTTTTCTCAGCTCAGGTGACGGCAGGAGGTTTTTTTTGTGCTCAGAGGGTGTTGGGTCTGAGTTTAGGGGGAATCACAGACTGGGGGAGTAAAGGAGGGAGGAGATGAAGAGCTGAGCTCAGCTCTGACAGGACTGGGAAAAGTCACGCAGCGTGGGCGGATCTTCCTCCTCTTCCTCGAAATGCAGAGCTTGTCATGCCGGGCCCGAGCAGATGTTATTTAGAGGTTCGGGAATAAACCATTTGGGTTTGACGATGGCCTGTGATGTAAGCAGCTTATTGTGAAAGAATGTGTAAACCGTTTCCTCGGGGTTCCGATTCCGATGGTATCAGTGTGTTGGGTGCTGGATTTCTATACACAAAGCCTTTCTATGAACTAGCTTTGATAAAATAAGGTCACCAAACCTGTCTGGTGCCAACAATCATGCCAAATCACACAACAGCTTTTCAGATGGCCCGGTTAGTGTTGGGCCGTCGGTGATACTTTGTACTTAAATATTCATTCATTCATTCATTATCTTCTGCTTTATCCTCTATTAGGGTTGCGGGGGGGGGGTTCCCCATGCCCATCCAGGGGAGAAGGTCTCGGGTGCTGGGCAGATAGACCCAGAACAGGGCGCCAATCTATCGCTGGGCACTCACACACAGACACACTCTATATGGGGCAATTTGGAGAACTCAATTGACTTGATCCATGTTTTTGGACTGTGGGAGGAAACCGGAGAACCCGGAGGAAACCCACGTGGACACAGGGAGAACATGGAAACTCCACCCAGATGGGGATTGGAACCAGGAATCCCTAGAGCTGAGAGGCGAACGTGCTAAACCTAAATTAAGCCACCATGCCGCCCTTGTACTTAAATATCCCACCCATAATTAATTATTTATACCTGCGCATGCACTCCAATATATCGCTTCCAGGACATAAAGACACAGCGCACTTGACCACAGGGACATTCTGTATGGTGCCCTCGAGGGATGCGTCCCACAGTCCACATGTTCAGATGCCCCTCTTGCAATTTTGCTCCATAGTTTATTTGGGGCTCCTCCCAGTGTCTCAGCAGCAGCGTTACGACAGAATCGGTTGGTGACCCATATTATGCTCATTACAGGTGCTGACCCCTCCTGTATGTGACCTTAATGTTCACACTTCTGACATAGATGAGCAATGATGTAAAGTCTTAGGTTTCTATTATTGATGCAGAACCAGATTACCAAAATGCACCAAGACCCAATATTTACATCGGGGAAGTATGCCGTAAAATAAATGAACCGAAAGCCTCAGGATCCCACACGAGAAATTCGAGGGAAATGTTTTAAATGTAACGCAGAGAGAAAGGAAGCTTGGTGTTTGGGGATGTGAGAGGACGGAGCGCTTCGGCGTCTCTTATTAATGTGATCTCAGATTACCGAGCAGACAAGACGATTCATCCGCCGGCTTAATTCCTGCTCTAATCCCTCGTACCCAGATCATCAGTGTCTTTCTCCCAGGCCACAGACCACACCCCACTTTCTCAAGGCCTGTCCCTGACCACGGTGATCTGAAGAAAGGGTCACGGTTTTGTAAACGTCTGGAGGGTTATTACTGCTGGAGTAATGTTGGAATGTGGAAGTGTCCAAAAAAAACATCTGATCCACTGCTACCAGCACAACACACACTAACACAGCACCACCATGCAGTGTCACTGCAGTGCTGAGAATCATCCAATAATAATAATCATCATCATCCACCACCCATATAGTATCTGCTCTGTGGGTTCCAAATTATTAGCGAACATTGTTTAGGGATTGAAAAGTATGAAGAAGAACCGATGGACTACAGAATGTAACTGTAGAACTACAAAGTCCATCTGTATGATCAGTGGAACTGGCCGGTGAGCATATAGTTGGACAGGCATGCAAAATGTATTATACATATGCATTTTAAAAAACGAACTTTACTTGTACATATGAGAAGTAAAAGAACATGCAGAATGCAAATAAAAATATTATTATTATTGTTATCATTATTATTATTATTATTCATTCATTATCTCCCGCTTAGTCCTCTATTAGGGTCGCGGTGGGGTTTCCCATGCCCATCCAGGGGAGAACATCTCGGGCGCTGGGCAGATAGACCCAGGACAGGGCGCCAATTCATCGCTGGGCACACACTCACTCACACAGACACACTCTAAATACACTCTATATGGGACAATTTTGAGAATTCAATTAACTTGTTCCATGTTTTTGGACTGTGTGAGAAAACCGGAGAACCTGGAGGAAACCCACACGGACACGGGGAGAACATGGAAACTCCACCCAGATGGGGATTCGAACCGGGAATCCCTAGTGCTGAGAGGAGAACATGCTAAACCACTAAGCCACCGTGCTGCCTATTATTATTATTATTATTATTATTATTATTATTATTATTATTATCATTATTATTATTATCATTATTCTTCCTCTTATTATTAATATTGTTATCACTATTATTATTATTATTATTATTATTATTATTGTTATTATTATTATTATTATTATTATTATTATTATTATTATTATTATTATTATTATTATTATCATCATCATTATTATTATTTTATTATTATTGATATTGATATCATTATTATTATTATTATTATTATTATCATCATTTTATATTTATATATATATATATGTATGTGTTTTGATTTTGAGTATTATCTCATATTACTTCCTGCCCTCATGTTATTGCACCTGCATGGAAAGTAAACCCCCCCACACACACACACACACACACGATCTATACATGTTGACCTCTTCTTGCGTCACAGTATCGAACAAATCGATCAGTGCGATTGTGTGTGTGTGTGTGTGTGTGTGTGTGTGCGTGTGTGTGTGTGCGTGTGTGCGCAGCTCAACAAAGAAAACACGCCGAAAGCCCAGGGGTAACCCCATCCGCCTCGTGCCCCGCGGGGACGCGCGCGCACCAATTTCCCAAAACACGGAACGACCATTTATGGCGTTTCCGCCTGTGACGTTTCACCTCGAGGGGAAAACAGAGGGCGGGACCGCGGGACTACAAATAAGCGCCTGACGCTTCCGCCGCTCACATCTGCCGCAAGTTTTTAATGTCAGCGAAATGATGCAATGAGTCGCGTGAACCCCCGCAGCTGAGTCCGGAGAACCGAACCCACGTCCCATGCAGCGGCGGGAGACGCGCGCAACACCCTCAGAGAGGACGCTCTGTCAACTTTGCGCGTCTTTATTATTATTATTACTATTATTATTATTATTATCATAGAGCGTCCATTGGTCGTGCTGCAGGAGAACAAATTTAATAATAAAGCAGTGAAGGCGTCATTGTGGTGGAAGCCGAAGCTGGCGATCATCATGGGGGTGATCGGCGAGTCGCTGGAGGTCTCGAGCGAGGAGCTCGCGCGGATGCTGGCGGGGGCCGAGCGCGCGCCGCTGCTGCTGCTGGACTGCCGGCCCTTCCTGTCCTTCTCGCGCGCGCACATCCGCGGCGCGCGCAACGCCGCGTGGAACAGCCTGCTGCGCCGCCGCTGCAGCCGCGGGGGGGCGCACTCCGGCGCGGCCCCGCTCGACTGCCTGCTGGCCGACCGCGCGCTGGGGGAGCGTGTGCGCGCCGCCGAGTTCGTGCGGATCGTGGTGCTGGATCAGGACAGCCGCGCGCTCAGCGACCTGCAGCCGGACAGCCTCACCCGCCAGATGATGCGCGCCCTGCAGGCCGAGGTGCCCGCGGGCACGGCACGCATCTGCCTCCTGAGAGGTCAGGCTCAGCTCACTGCAGCACATTACATGCAATTACACATTACATTAAATTACACTGCATTACATTACATTACATTACAATGCATTACATTAAATTACACTGCATTACATTACATTACAGTGCATTACATTCCATTAAATTACATTAAATTACATTAAATTACAATGCATTACATTACATTAAATTACATTAATATACACTGCATTACATTACATTAAATTACATTACATTAAATTGCATTAAATTACACTACATTAAATTACACTACATTGAATTACATTACATTAAATTTCATTACGCGGCACGGTGGCTTAGTGGTTTAGCACATTCGCCTCTCAGCGCTAGGGATTCCCGGTTCGAATCCCCATCTGGGTGGAGTTTCCATGTTCTCCCCGTGTCTGCGTGGGTTTCCTCCGGGTTCTCCGGTTTCTTCCCACAGTCCAAAAACATGGATCAAGTTAATTGAATTCTCAAAATTTCCCAATTTAGAGTGTGAGTGAGTGTGTGCCCAGCGATGGATTGGCGCCCTGTCCTGGGTGTATCTGCCCAGCGCCCGAGACGTTCTCCCCTGGATGGGCATGGGGAACCCCACCGCAACCCTAATAGAGGATAAGCGGAAGATAATGAATGAATGAATGAATGAATAAATTTCATTACATCACATTGGGAGTACACTGTTCTGGGTGTATCTGCCCAGGGCCAGAAACGTTCTTCCCTGGATGGGCATTACATTATATTAAATTATATTAAATTACATTACATTAAATTAAGTTACATATCATTATATTAAATTACATTACATTCATTTACCTTTCATTCCATCACACGTCTGAGTGAATGCAGAACCCGCAGCCGCGTTTGGGTCACCAGTTTCCATCAAATTAAATTTACTAATAATAAATTTACCAATCTGCTCAACTGCAACTTAATCTAATTTACATTTACTCTTTTGGCAGAGGTTTGCATTTTTTTATTTTATCCAAAGCGACTAACAAAAATCTAATTCTGATTAAATTTAATCTTATTAAATCCAATTAGTTTTTTTTTGTAGACTTTAATATACAGGTAATAAAGTACCCAGACTTCATCTGATGTGATTTAGCAAAACTAATTTATAAACCTTATCCATTTAGTATCGTTACTAACAAGCGTGAAATGAACATATAATGAGTTTATTCCACCTTTTAAATGATGATAAATAAATTATAATCAATTAATATATGATGTATTATGTACAGAAACGCACTATTATTCTTTTTATTGACCGTTTCCTACATGAAAATGTTTAAAATAATCATAGACATTTACAACAAACCCCTAATAATAATAATAATAATAATAATGATAATAATAACAATAACAACAATAATAATAACAATGATAAAATACTAAATAAGAATAATAATAAATAATAATAATAATAATAATAATAAATTATACAAATATTTTATTTTTAATATTATGTGCTGATAATCTTAACACCCCCCCTCCCCCCGTATGCTGGAAAATAGTGGGAAATTAGGGACATCTAAATTCTGAACTGTAATCCGTTGATCTTTGTGCTCAGTGCTGTTGAGGATCTCAGTAAACATGGCTGTATTTATTCGTAGGTGGATTCGATGCCTTTGAAAGGCTTTATTCGGACCTGTGTGTCAGTGACGCGGACGTCTGTGGGAACGAGATGACGCTCGGCGATCCAGAGCCGCGAGTCTCCGGCAGGACGACGCCTCTGTATGATCAGGTACGAGACCATTCATTCATTCATTCATTCATTCAGACATCGTACCGGTTTGTCTGATCAGCTTCGTTATCTTCATCTCTACTGTTTACATTTATTCATTATTGTTATAAAACTGGGGCGGCACGGTGGCTTAGTGGTTTAGCATGTTCTCCTCACAGCGCTAGGGATTCCCGGTTCAAATCTCCATCTGGGTGGAGTTTCCATGTTCTCCCCATGTCCGCGTGGGTTTCCTCCGGGTTTCCTCCCACAGTCCAAAAACATGGATCAAGGTCAATTCTCCAAATTGCCCCATATAGAGTGTGTTTGTGTGAGTGAGTGTGTGTCCAGCGATAGATTGGCGTCCTGTCCTGGGTGTATCTGCCCAGCGCCTGAAACGTTCTCCCCTGGATGGGCATGGGGACCCTAGTAGAGGATAAAGCGTTAGATAATGGATGGATGGATGTTATAAAACTGGATCCTGTCACCTGGTTAACATCTTCTTAACTTCGATTCTTAGGGCGGTCCGGTGGAAATCCTGCCTTTCCTGTTCTTGGGGAGCGCACACCACTCGTCTCAGAGAGAGCTCCTGCAGCGCTGCGGCATCACGGCCGTCCTCAACGTCTCCTCGTCCTGTCCCAACCTGTTCGAGCGTGAGCTGAGTTACATGAACCTGAGAGTGGAGGACAGCATGGCGGCGGATATCCGGGTTCTCTTTCCCGAGGCCATCCACTTTATTGGTGATTATTCATGATCTGTTATTTGGTGTGTGTGTGTGTGTGTGTGTGTGTGTGTGTGTGTGTGCGGGGGGGAGTGTGTCATTGTGGAGCACAGTGTTTTACTTGTTTAAGACTATTTTTAGTCCCAGAGCAGACATGGTCCATTCTAGGACGTTTGCATGTTGTATCAGCCACCTTTAATAGAGAAACCATTCAATTCAAAGGGTGTGGTAGCTCAGTGTTTAGGGTGTTGGGCTGTCAATCTGAAGGTTGTGGGTTCAAATCCCAGGTCCACTGAAGTTACCAGTGTGGGTCCCTGAGCAAGACCCTTAACCCTCATTGCTGCAGGGATGTTGTGATGAACCCTGTGCTCACCTTGTAAGTTGCTTTGGAGAAAAGCGTCCAATAAATGACCAAATGTAATGTAAATGCAGTTCCATTCTCCTGATCCGTTAATCTGATGTGTGCTTTCAAATTTGGGGAAACAGTTTGGGGAAGTGTGGTGGCACGGTGGCTTAGTGGTTTAGCATGTTCTCCTCTCAGCACTAGGGATTCCCGGTTCGAATCCCAATCCGGGTGGAGTTTCCATGTTCTCCCCGTGTCCGTGTGGGTTTCCTCTGGGTTCTCCACTTTCCTCCCACAGTCCAAAAACATGGATCAAGTCAATTGAATGCTTCAAATTGCCCCATATAGAGTGTGTGTGTGAGTGAGTGTGTGTCTAGTGATAGATTGGTGTCCTGTCCTGGGTGTATCTGCCCAGCGCCCGAAACGTTCTCCCGTGGATGACCCCCCCCCGCGACCCTAGTAGAGTGTACAGTGGAAGATGATGGATGAATGGTTTGGGGAAGTTCCTTTTACATTCCAGTTTTAATACACTGCAGATACACTGTGGATCAAAGAACTCCATCCTCATTTCCATACGAGATACAGAAACATATGAGATGAACTAGAACTGAGATTGAGAGTCAGGTCCAACATCTGATCCAACATCACAAATGCCCTTCCGGATAAACGAGCAAATATTCATTTATTCATTATCTCCCACTTTATCCTCTATTAGGGTCGCGGGGGGGGGGGGGGGGTTCCCCATGCTTATCCAGGGGAGAACGTTTCGGGCGCTGGGCAGATACACCCAGGACAGGGGGGCAATCTATCACTGGGCACACACTCACTCACACACACACACACTTGGCAATTTGGAGAACTCAATTGACTTGATCCATGTTTTTTGGACTGTGGGAGGAAACCGGAGTACATGAGTGGAGAACATGCCAACCACTAAACCACAGTGCCGCCACGAGCAAACTGTACGCTATAGGACGTGAAAGCTGTGGGTTGGCGTCCTAATACCTTTGTCTCACACTGTGTTTAATAAGAGCTTAGCGTTAAGCTTTAAATCTCCAATAAGGCTTTTCTGTTTTTGCGCTCCCGCAGACTCAGTGAAGGAAAGCGGTGGACGGGTTCTGGTCCACTGCCAGGCCGGTATCTCCCGTTCTGCCACCATCTGCCTGGCGTATCTGATCCACGCCCGGCGCGTGCGCCTGGACGAGGCCTTCGACTTCGTCAAGCGCAGGCGCCAGGTGATCTCTCCGAACCTGGCCTTCATGGGACAGCTGCAGCAGTTCGAGACCGACGTCCTCTGTCCCTACAGGGTCCTGGACTCGGAGAGCGGCGCCAGTGCCTTTCAGTTCCTCTGAACGGATCCTCTACAAAGGCACTTGAATCCTTTACCCCCGACCTCAGCCCCGGCGGTGCCCGCAGCTCCTCCCGGACTTTGTTGGCGGGAACGTTGGATGAAAACTGTTACAGGGACCGTAATCGGGTTTTCTTCTCTGCGAGACCCGATTGGGAAACACACTATGATTTAATCATGTGTATTTAATATATGATCTCAGAAGGTGCTACGAGTTTAGAACCTGCACTTTTCATCTGCTTTATTTATTCACCAGCGACGCTGGATTTCTGAGTTTAACAAACCGGTTGATAAAACGTTCTTTAACTATGACATAACTCAGACCGGCAGCAAGGTGGCTTAGTGGTTTNGACCCTAATAGAGGATAAAGCAGAAGATAATGGATGGATGATGAAACTTCTGTCACATCTTTTAATTCTTATTCACTGAACCTCCATTAGGGCGGCACGGTGGCTTAGTGGTTTAGCATGTTCTCCTCTCAGCGCTAGGGATTCCCGGTTCGAATCCCCATCTGGGTGGAGTTTCCATGTTCTCCCCGTGTCTGCGTGGGTTTCCTCCGGGTTCTCCGGTTTCCTCCCACAGTCCAAAAACATGGATCAAGGTCAATTGATTCCTCCAAATTGCCCAATATAGTGTGTCTGTGTGAGTGAGTGTGTGCACAGTGATAGATAGGCGTCCTGTCCTGGGTCTATCTGCCCAGCGCCTGAAACGTTCTCCCCTGGATGGGCATGGGGACCCCCCCCCCCAACCCTGGTAGAGGATGAATAACTCAGACCAAACTCTCCTTTTGAACCCGGACCAATCAGAACGAGTTCCTCTGATAAGCAATATGAGGTTCATCAGGTCTGTGCTTCCTTTACGAAAGCCATCCTTCAGCAATAAGCTCCCCGTGTGCGGACCGCGGGTTCAGCCAGAACGGCACGGCTTTAAAGAAACGGCACGTCACAAACTTTAGGAAACTCAGGAAAAGTGACCTCACGAACTGTGACTTTAAACTCGGTATTATTTCGTTTTGTTACTGCTTCAGATTTGTTGGTAAAAATGTTCCGATGAGACCGAACACTCTGCACTTTATGTAAATAATGACTTGTTTTTTCCGATAATAATAATAATAATAATGATAATAATATATAACGCTATAAAGTGCTATAAACTGACGAGTAAAAATAAATACTGTATGAAACTTCTGTCACGTCTTTTAATTCTTATTCACTGATCCTCCTTTAGGGCGGCACGGTGGCTTAGTGGTTTAGCATGTTCTCCTCTCAGCGCTGGGGATTCCCAGTTCGAATTCCAAGCTGGGTGGAGTTTCCATGTTCTCCCCGTGTCTGCATGGGTTTCCTCCGGGTTCTCCGGTTTCCTCCCACAGTCCAAAAACATGGATCAAGGTCAATTGAGTTCTCCATATTGCCCCATATAGAGTGTGTGTGTGTGTGTGAGTGAGTGTGTGCGCAGTGATAGATTGCCCCCCTGTCCTGGGTGTATCTGCCCAGCGCTCGAAACGTTCTCCCCTGGGTGGGCATGGGGAACCCCCCCCCCCACAACCCT
>JAFMOD010000065.1:526376-539236 GCA_019802435.1 Corydoras maculifer | reverse complement strand
GATGGATGGATTTCGGTGTTGAGAATGGCGCCCTCTGGTGTACAGCAGTGGAATTGGCTAATTTAGCAGCTGTAGCTTAAAAAACGCTGCACTACAAAACTACAGAAGCATCGTGTGTAAAGTTCGAAGCCTGAACGTTTGGATCGTTCGACCTCCCGCTGCGTCAGTGAGGTTCGTCTGTCTGTTCCTTCTGTTCGTGACGTCATGCTTTTATTCCAACATTTACAAACAAGCTCGACACGTGACTCTCACTGATGCGATCAGATACGATTACAATTTCATAATAATAATAATAATAATGATGATAAGTTTTTTATTTTAATTTTTGTTTGAAGATGTGCAGAATGAAGTAAAACGTTTTTTGAAGTTTTAATGTTTCGCTGGCAGAATGAAATCATGAGGCTCTTAATGAAGAAGCTTTACTATGATACAGAACCTTTAATTTAATAAGTCAGTAAACTCACACAGACCCTTCATCAACCCGAATGAATTTCCTCCGGGTTCTCCGGTTTCCTCCCACAGTCCAAAAGCATGGATCGAGTCAATTGAATTCTCCAAATTGCCCCATATAGAGTGTCTGTGTGAGTGAGTGTGTGCCCAGCGATGGATTGGCGCCCTGTCCTGGGTGTATCTGCCCAGCGCCCGAGACGTTCTCCCCTGGATGGGCATGGGGAACCCCACCGCGACCCTAATAGAGGATGAAGCAGGAGATAATGAATGAATGAATAATGAAGAAGGCCATGAGATTTTAATTGGTTTAGCTAATTAATACAGACTTGTTGATTTAAATAAGTATTAGTTCGGATGTACATGCTGGATTTCAGGGTCCTTCGTCTGTAATATTGTAGCTATAGGTGATAATGGTGCTGGGATAGGAACCAATAGATTGTTATTAGACTGATGGGCTGGGTATCTGTGATATGTTGGGTTGTTCTGTGTTTGTGTCACGTAATCAGTTTAGGAAACTGGAGTCGCTTCGTCCTTTGGTTTGTATTTGAATAATATCTAAACATTTAGATTACTAAGTTAATTGCTGTATCATAATTATGAGATCTAATTATCATTTTTATAATTATTCAGTGTTTTTATGTTTATGAATCAGCCCTGTGTAAAGGGCTGAACAATATTTAGTTTGTTTATGTTGCCTAAATATGCTGGCAATGTTAGAATATTATAATTTGATGATATTGTATCGATCTCAGGGCGGCACGGTGGCTTAGTGATTGGCATGTTCTCCTCTCAGCACTAGGGATTCCCGGTTCGAATCCCCATCTGGGTGGAGTTTCCATGTTCTCCCCGTGTCTGCGTGGGTTTCCTCCGGGTTCTCCGGTTTCCTCCCACAGTCCAAAAACATGGATCAAGGCAATTGAGTTCTCCAAATTTCCCCATATAGAGTGTGTCTGTGTGAGTGAGTGTGTGTCCAGTGATAGATTGGCGTCCTGTCCTGGGTCTATCTGCCCAGCGCTCAAAATGTTCTCCCCTGGATGGGCATGGGGAACCCCACCGCGACCCTAATAGAGGATAAAGCGGGAGATAATGAATGAATGAATGAATATATCGATCTCATTGTAAACAAGTGTTTATTTTTGGGCTATTATTTCATTTTAAGATGCACATGGTGATGATGAGGCAAAGTATTTATCTTGGGCTTTTATTTCAATAATTTGCGATGCAAAGTTAATTTAATTCATTCATTCATTCATTCATTATCTCCCGCTTATCCTCTATTAGGGTCGTGGTGGGGGTCCCCATGCCCATCCAGGGGAGAACGTCTCGGGCGCTGGGCAGATAGACCCAGGACAGGGCGCCAATCCATCGCTGGGCACACACTCACTCACACAGACTCACTCTATAGGGGCAATTTTTGAGAATTCAATTAACTTGATCCATGTTTTTGGACTGTGGGAGGAAACCGGAGAACCCGGAGGAAACCCACGCAGACACGGGGAGAACATGGAAACTCCACCCAGATGGGGATTCGAACCGGGAATCCCCAGCGCTGAGAGGCGAACGTGCTAACCACTAAGCCACCGTGCCGCCCAGTTAATTTAATTGTTAATTTAATTATTTTTTAGATATTATTTTGGATTATTATAATTTTGAGATTATTCTCAGACATAAGATTAAATTATGTTTAAGTAAAAAAAATATTTTTAAAATATATAATACATGATATTATATATAATATATAATTTTTATATAGTATATTATATAACATAATTTTTTTAATATATTTTTTTTAAATATATATATTTTTTATTATCTTGTTTCTTTCTAAAACATTTAAATGTCCTTATTTTAAGAATAAGTAAAATTTTAAACTGATTTATAAAATAATAAGACTTGTTAGTATAAAGTCTTTATAGTTCTAAGATAATTGGTTTATGTTTTTGAAAAAATGACAGCAGTTTTTTATTTTTTTAATTTTATTTTTATATATATATAAAATTCTGTATGAAGCCACTAGATGGCAGTGTTGCTTCATGTATTGCAGTCTCCGCGTTGACATGCGAGTTGAACGTTCTGTAGGATGTAGTGTCTCTTTAACGTAATGGGTCCTTGAGGACTTTCTGAGTGGACATTCAGATCTCTTGAACCGACAGGGGGCAGAACAGAGGAGTCTCCAGGTGTGGTTGATTTTCTGGGGACAGTGAAAGAGACAGAACAGAAGAGGTTTTTATTATTCATGCTGTAAAACGGGCGGCACAGTGGTTTAGTGGTTTAGTATGTTCTTCTCTCAGCGCTGGGGATTCCCGGTTCGAATCCCCATCTGGGTGCAGTTTCCATGTTCTCCCCATGTCTGCGTGGGTTTCCTCCGGGTTCTCCGGTTTCCTCCCACAGTCCAAAAACATGGATCAAGTCAATTGAATTCTCCAAATTGCCCCATATAGAGTGTGTCTGTGTGCGTGAGTGTGTGCCCAGCGATAGATTGGCGTCCTGTCCTGGGTGTATCTGCCCAGCGCCCGAAACGTTCTCCTCTGGATGGGCATGGGGAACCCCCCCACCCCCGCGACCCTGATATAGGATAAAGCAGAAGACAATGGATGGATGGATGGACGTTGTAAAATGAGGGTCCTCTGTCTCCCCGATGTCCTCAGACCTGCTGTCAGGAGCAAACCTCTGAGACTGTGACCCTCCAGAACCTCGTTCTGATGGTCAGCTCGTATAACCCCACATTTCATTCCCATGACCCCCGACCGGATCGAACTGGATTAAAAGCCTGTATTTATTTTGACTTGGTCAGGGATGCGGAGAATCTGGATCCTATCCCAGGAACAAAGCATACAAGGCCTGAAAAACACAGGGACAGGGGATCAGGACACTGCAGAGCATCACACAGCTGCTCATTAAAATTCACACCCCGGGGCAATGTAGTTCGGGCAGGTTACCCACTGATATGTTTTGGGGTGGGTGGAGACCTGAGCTCTGTAAACCTGACCAGCAACACCGTCCACCACCAACCACCACTATTATCCACCACCAACCACCACCACAATCCACCACCAACCACCACTGTCCACCACCGACCACCACTGTCCACCACAATCCACCCCTGTCCACCATCATCCACCACTGACCACCACAATTCACCACCGTCCACCACTATCCACCACCAACCACCACCGAGCACCACTATCCACCACCGTCCACCACCGTCCACCACCGACCACCACTATCCACCACCGTCCACCACCGTCCACCACTATCTACCACTATCCACCACCGTCCACCACCGTCCACCACTATCCACCACCGTCCACCACCGTCCACCACTATCCACCACCTGCATGTCAGCATTCTGCTATCATCAAAACATTCATTCAGTAAAATACTACTACAGTAAATAAAATAATAGTAATTCTGATGATGGCGTCTCGGCGGTGTAGCGGTTGGCATGTTCTCCTCTCAGCACTAGGGATTCCAGGTTCGAATCCCAATCTGGGTGGAGTTCTCCCCGTGTCCGTGTGGGTTTCCTTCAGGTTCTCCGGTTTCCTCCCACAGTCCAAAAACATGACATTAGGTTGAATTAAATGCTCTTAAATTGCCCCTATATAGTGTGTGTGTGTGTGTGTGTGTGTAAGTGACCTCCCCACCCCCGACCCTAATAGAGGATTAAGTGGAAGACAATAAGATTCTAATTCTAATAAACAGATTATTATTTTTTTTTTTTTTAAAAGCAGCTGTCTATAATGTTTTAGAATGGTTCCTGCTGGAGAACTTGCCCCTAAGCTTTTCCGATATAAAACCCTCTATTTAATAACAAAATGAAAAAGATGACATTATACAGGAATGGCCTATCCCGTCCCTGTGCGCATTATAATCAAATGAGCCCCATGTAAACAGATTTTGTCCTGAAGCGTTTCGCTTTACGAACCCCAGCGGTCACCTCGGACTAAAACACTGCAGCTGCATCCACTACCACCCACCGACCCGGCTGTCACAGCGCCACCTTCTGACAGACAGATTAAAGTTCAGTTCACTGCGGGCCTTCCGTACAGCTGCCGAGGTTCCGGTGCCTCGTGGAGGAAAGCTGAACTGGATCCTGCCTCGGAGTCGTACCTCAGCGATGATGTGGAGACGCGTCCATTCCTCACTCCTAGCGTCCTCATCTGTTTTTCACAGATGGCTTGTTGTTGTGCGGCACGGTGGCTTAGTGGTTTAGCATGTTCTCCTCTCAGCGCTAGGGATTCCCGGTTCGAATCCCCATCTGGGTGGAGTTTCCATGTTCTCCCCGTGTCTGCGTGGGTTTCCTCCGGGTTCTCCGGTTTCCTCCCACAGTCCAAAAACATGGATCAAGTTAATTGAATTCTCCAAATTGCCCCGTTTATAGTGTGTCTGTGTGAGAGAGTGTGTGCCCAGCGATAAATGGGCGCCCTGTCCTGGGTCTATCTGTCCAGCGCCCGAGATGTTCTCCCCTGGATGGGCATGGGGAACCCCACCGCGACCCTAATAGAGGATAAGCGGGAGATAATGAATGAATGAATGAATGAACAATAATAACAGAAGTGAATATTACAGGACGAACATAATGGAGTATAAAGATAATCTGATTCAACTTTACCCCCCCCCCCCCCGACCGTGGCCTCTCACCACGTATCTGAACTGATCCTGGGTCAGTGATGCTGCGCCGATTGTTTTTAATCCCACCTCATGAAACAGCGTCATGCCATTAAATATACAAAAGGTTTTATTTTATTGTAATGAAGGACATCAGTTTCTCTCCCCTGTGTCCCCCGTCTTCAGAAAAGTTGAGGTTGAAGGTCTGGGGTGGGTGGGTGAGTTGATCCAGGCCCCATCTGAATCCCCCCTCCACACACACACACACACACACACACACACACACACACACACACGGGGTCCTGACAGTGCTTGCTCTGTGTTCATTATCAAGCCGAATCCAAGGTTTCACCCGTCAGCCGGCGTCCCGGCGGGGCCGCAGGGGGCCCGCGCGTTCGTCTGTATTCCTCGCCATTCGTCGGCTCATCGATTGAACTCCGTCCCCGGCAGAGAACGCCGAAACGGAGCTCGAACCCCGACCAGCGCCTCGGGGAGCTTCAGCCGCGCTGCGGCGTCTCGGCGGCGTCTCGTCTTCATGCATCAGGAATCAGCTCGGGGCCGGGCCTCCTGTCACGGCATGTAGGGGCCCCTGCGCCGAGTCGCGAGGGTTAATGGAGCCGGTGTGGATTTACGGAGCTGACGCCGAGTGAGATGATCTGACGGGAGCGAGAGGACCGGCCGCATTAATGGAGTTGGTTCGGATTAATGGACTGAAGGGAATTCGAGTTCCTCCGATTCCGGTGGAGGTTCAGGTTTTTTTATTTAATTAGTGTGGACTTAATGAGGCGCATCGCTGACTCGCCACAAAAAGGACCGCAGTTCGGTTCCCACAAGCATGCGCTAGGGCTCAACAGTGGGGCTTTGGTATGTTCTCTCAGTGTCTGTGTAAATATCCAGCCTGTATGTCCAGTGTCTGTGTGAATATATAATGTGTCTTCCCTGTGATGTCATGACGACCTGTCGGCGTCTCGCTACCTTTTGCCCTTTGAGTTCCGGGATAGGCCCCAGATCCCACCATGGACCAGTAAAACTGTAGTTGACACGTTTCTCTTAATAGCTTGTTAGTCCCCCCACATGGCTGCTGCACATCATGTAGTATTAGGGTGGTGGATGGTTCTCAGCGCTGCAGTGACACTGGCGTGGTGGTGGTGGTGGTGCATTATGGTGTTACGCTGAATCGGCAATGCGGCTGGAGTTAGCAGAGCATCCGGTGTTAAGTCTAATATGTGGATTTTTCCACACTGTGGCGCCCCCTAGTGAGAAGAGCCAAAATAGAGCTCAGCTAACTGCTGCACTGCCCTAATTGGTCAGCAAATTAACAAGAATTAAACAAATATCTAAAGTTAACGAGTATGAGACGCGTTTCCCTCATGAGTAAACCTGCCAAAATAATAAATATAATAATTATAATAATAATCGTAATAATAATAATAATAATAATAATAATAATAGTAATAATAATAATAATAATAGGCGGCACGGTGACTTAGTGGTTAGCATGTTCTCCTCTCAGCTCTAGGGATTCCCAGTTCGAATCCTAATCAGGGTGCATGTTCTCCCCGTGGACAACATGGACAAATGTCACTCAGATTTAATGTCCATCCATCCGTCCATTATCCTCCACTTTATCCTCTACTAGGGTCGGAGGGGGGGGGGTTCCCCATGCCCATCCAGGGGAGAACGTTTCGGGCGCTGGGCAGATAGACCCACTCACACACACACTCTACATGGGGCAATTTGTAGAATTCAATTCACTTTGATCCATGTTTTTGGACTGTGGGAGGAAACTGGAGAACCCGGAGAAGACCCACGCGGACACGGGGAGACCATGCAAACTCCACCCAGATTGCGATTGGAACCAGGAATCCCCAGCGCTGAGAGGAGACCGCTTTGGACCGCAGCGAGCGACCCGGAGGCCTGAGTGATGGTTGATTGCGGTGGATCTGGCGGTGGGAGCTTGGCTGCCTCCAGCTGCGTCTCTGAGCGAACGCGGCGAAGTTCATGAATATTTCTGGGCGCACGCATTAGTCTCCCGGTAATAACTCTAATGCTGCTAAAACTGTCTCCGTCGCAAACCACAAAACAAATATTTAAATCTGTGTTTCGCGGCGCGAGCACAAAAGGTCAGAGGGTCCATCACGCGGCGATGCGACGCGCCTCCATTTCCGCCGGCCGCCGCGCACGACGGAGACGGTAAAGTGCTTTAATGCTCACTTCAGCTGCAAAAGGCTTTCAAAGCCCGCAACCATTTTAAAACACGCCGTATAATGACAGAATAAAGCCGAATGCGTCGCTGGCATGTCATTAACTCCTCGGTGGAATGGTGCGAACGAGACGCTTTTTACACCCTGACCGTAAAAATGTAAACCCCTCCTTAAAGGACATGTCCGTGTCGTTGGTGACTAACCGTCTGCGCTCTGCAGGAAACGATCCCACGGGGTTTTTCACCGTCTGTTCGGCTGCGTGAGGTCAGGTACTGATGTTGGATGATAAACCCTTGGCCTCACAGTCATTCATTCATTCATTATCTCCCGCTTATCCTCTATTAGGGTCGCGGTGGGGTTCCCCATGCCCATCCAGGGGAGAACGTCTCGGGCGCTGGGCAGATAGACCCAGGACAGGGCGCCAATCCATCGCTGGGCACACACTCACTCACACAGACACACTCTAAATGGGGCAATTTTGAGAAATCAATTAACTTGATCCATGCTTTTGGACTGTGGGAGGAAACCGGAGAACCCGGAGGAAACCCACGTAGACACGAGGAGAACATGGAAACTCCACCCAGATAGGGGATTCGAACCGGGAATCCCTAGAGCTGAGAGGCGAATGTGCTAACCACTAATCCACCCAGTCAAGTCAAGCGCCTCACAGTCAAGTGTTCTAATTTATCCCAGAGGTGTTCAGCAGAGGGCAGCACAGTGGCTCAGTGGTTGGCATGTTCTCTTCTCAGCACTAGGGATTCCCTGTTCGAATCCCGATCTGGGTGGAGTTTCCATGTTCTCCCCGTGCCCGCGTGGGTTTCCTCCGGGTTCTGCGGTTTCCTTCCACGGTCCAAAAAACATGGAAATGGAAAAAACATGAATTCTCCAAATTGCCCCATAGAGACGGTGTGTCCAGTAATATATTTCCCCCCTGTCCTGGGTGTATCTTCCCAGCGCTTAACACGTTCTCCCCAGGATGGGCACGCGGAACTGACCTCCCCCCCCACCCCCCTGCGACCCTAGTAGAGGATAAAGTGGAAGATAATGGATGGATACAATCTGGCAACCCCAAAAAGAAATCAGCACTCCAGATATTCTTATTTGGCAACCCTCATTAGTGGCACTGACAATTAGGAATCTAATTAAATAAAGAATCTTATAGAACCTCTTACTCCAAAACTATCTCCAATCAATCAATCTGATCACGTCTGATTTAATCAAATAATCGATCGATCAACTCATTAATGGCATCAACTCAACGTCCGATTTAATACAATCTGATCGACCGATCAATCCGATCTGCAAAATCTGCACCGTCCACGACGTGGCAACGCGGCGCGCCCCTCTCCGTCGGGTGGGATTCGGTCCAATCTGGCAACCCGCCGAGGCGCGCCAGTATAAACGGGCGCAGTTACGGAGCGCGCGGCACAACGCGCGGCGAGCGGAGCGGCGACGGACGGGAGGAGCGCGGCTTCAATCCGCCTCCCACAGCCTCCCACAGCCTCCCACAGCCTCCCACAGCCTCCCACACCCACAGAGGGAACTTTAAAGAACCACGGAGGCAACTTTAATCCCCGATCCGAGGAGACGCGCCGGATTTCTAAACGCTGCGCTCCGAAGACACTGCCGCCGCGGTGTCCCCAGCTGCTGGTACTTTATTTTATTTTATTAATTTTTTTTGGGTCGCAAACCGATTCTGGTGTGAAACTGATGCCCCGATGTCGAGCAAACCCTCTGCCAACCAATTTTATCTGTATATTTATGTTGCTTACCTAAATCCTCGAGCCAGTATTAATAATTGATTATAGGGGCAAAGGATTTAAATATTGAAAATGATGGATTATTTTTTGATGAGACCAAAAAGGCGTCCTCTGCTGATGTGAGGAGTCCTTAAAGAGGTTCTGCGACCTCACTGAGGCAGTGAAACAGCATTGATTTGTGTTTCCGTTCATTAGAGCAGCTGATGAGCCCTTCAGCTCTGTAATAAGGACCTTAAGCGCGAGACCCGGAGCTCTGACGCTCCCATAGTCACTTTTTCATAACTAGAATTAAGAAGATAAGAGTGATCTGTGAATAAGGAGGCATCAGTATTTTTAGACATGTGGGGAGAGCATGGACGTGGAGGAGCGAGAGGACCGGGAGGCAGGACGGCAGAGTTCCAGGATGTACGAACCCGGGCCAGTTTGGGTTTCTGAGTCACGAACCCCGTGCGCTTTGCTCTGATATGTCCACGCCTGCAGACCTGACCTCGGGAATCAGTTTCACACTCAGAGCCGGAGGCGGCGGCCGAGCGTCCGCATCCCGCAGCGTCCGAAGATCCGGCAGAGAGCAATGACAATCATGGAAAACGCCTGTTCGGTCGGGGGGGACGCACCCGAACGGAACCTGAGCGGCACGCCGGCCTGCAATCGCAGCATGCTCCGTCTGGCGCCGTACTCCCCGGAGGCGACGGCGGCCTTCGCCACGGCCATCACGCTCATGATCCTGTTCACCATCGTGGGCAACATCCTGGTGATCATCGCCGTCCTGACCAGCCGCTCCCTGAGGGGGCCGCAGAACCTCTTCCTGGTGTCCCTGGCCGCCGCCGACATCCTGGTGGCCACGCTGATCATCCCGTTCTCGCTGGCCAACGAGCTGATGGGCTACTGGTACTTCCGCTCGGTGTGGTGCGAGATCTACCTGGCGCTGGACGTCCTGTTCTGCACGTCCTCCATCGTCCACCTGTGCGCCATCAGCCTGGACCGCTACCTGTCCATTTCCCGGGCCGTCACCTACGGGGCGCAGAGGACCCCGCGCAGGATCAAGGGCGCCATCCTGGTGGTGTGGCTGATCTCGGCGGTCATCTCCTTCCCCCCGCTGCTCTCGATGAACAAGAACAAGGGGGGCGCCGACGCGGCCGAGGGCCCGCAGTGCCAGCTGAACGACGAGCGCTGGTACATCCTCTACTCCACCATCGGCTCCTTCTTCGCCCCGTGCCTCATCATGATCCTGGTCTACATGCGCATCTATCAGATCGCCAAGCAGCGCACCCGCTGCCCGCCGGGGGAGCCGAGGAAGGACGCCCCGGCGACCCCGAATCCAAAGGACCTCCAGAACGGAAGAGGCGCCAACACGCCCTGCGCGGCTCAGAAGACCCCCCGGCCGGCCAATCTCACGGTGCCCCCGGGGCCCAACGACCCGCCCCTTTCGCCGTCCAAGGCCGTGTCCACCGGCATGTCCCCCTCGCCCGTGGGCCGGACGCCGTCCCTGTCGCCCTCCTCCGGTTCCAACCGAAAGAAAGGACGTGCCGGCAAGAAGGGCAAGGCCAACAAGAAGCCGCCGGACAACAACAACGGCGAGAGCTCCAGCTCCGACTCGGACACCGAGCAGGGGGGGGTGGGCGTGGAGATGCCGGTCCACTCCCCGGCGACCATCCAGAAGTACCGAGACATGGTCGCCACCGCCAAAGGCACCAGGCTGGCTCCGGGAAAGCTCAAGCAGGACGGGACACCCAACTCGGCGCGGCGCAAGGCCATGGTCAATCGGGAGAAGCGCTTCACCTTCGTCCTGGCCGTGGTGATCGGCGTCTTTGTGGTGTGCTGGTTCCCCTTCTTCTTTTCCTACAGCCTGCAGGCCGTCTGCCCGGAGACCTGCGCGCTGCCCAAACCCCTCTTCACCTTCTTCTTCTGGATCGGCTACTGCAACAGCTGCCTGAACCCGGTCATCTACACCATCTTCAACAAGGACTTCCGCCGGGCCTTCAAGAAGATCCTCTGCAAGAACACCAAGGGGACGTTCTTCTAACCCCCCCCCCCCACCTCCTTTCGGCTCGGAAGATTTCAAAAGCACATAAACTCCCCCCCCCCTCCCCCCGTTACTGTGTACATATTGGGCTTTCGGGTGGAACCCCCGCCTCCCGCCTCACCCAGGACCGAATGCGATAAGCACATCACAATGCCTGACCAATAAAAGCCAGCACTCTGGGGCCGGGGAGTTACCCCACCCCACCCCCGGCGTGGGAGGTGTGAATGCCCCCTGTGTGAGGTGTGTGTGTGTGTGTGGGGTGCGGTCCAGGCTTTCGGGCTCCCCTTCGGCGGCTTTCTGAGAAGACCTCAGGGAATCGCATGTCATTTTCCAGCCCTCTGGTTTTAAGGATCCCCCCTGCTCCCCCCCACCCCCACCCCTCATCCCGATAAGCACTCGAGACTGAGACGCAGATCCTCGTCCCCGATAATCCCTGCTGAGTAGACGGAGCGACGTGGGGGGGGGATTTTCGGAAAATACCTCGCCGACGGGATGCGGCGAGTGGGAAACAAGGGGTGGGGGTGATGGGGGGCGGGGGGGCGGGTACCCTGACGATGCTCGTTGCACACAGCACAAGGCCTGATGGACTGACGGACTGACGCTCAGGTATCCTGACTCACGCTGCTGGCTCTAATAACGCCGATGAGCTGGACAACTATATGTGTGTATGGAGGGGGAGGGGGGGGGCATATGTGTGGACTCTTTGAGGGACCTGAAATTGTCTTTTTTTTCCACTTTTCTGTACTCCGCCCTAAAAGGCGCTCGCACCTTGTCTCGAACAGGGTGATACTTTGGGACTAAGGGCTGACTGCAATGAAACTTCCTTTACGATGCTCGGATTTCTGCTTCTCTGCCACTTCAGTTACTGAATTAGGTGGCTGTGTGTGTGTGTGTGTGTGTGTGTGTGTGTGTGTGTTGTGCGCGACTGCCTCACAGATATGCGAGTGTGAATGCGAATGCTGCGAGCGGCTGCGTGTGCGCATGTGACGTACGGCGAGGTCTTTTTAGATTTTTTTATTATTATTATTATTATTTTCTTTTTCCTCCCTCTTCCAAAACCCGCGCAGTGTGAAGAACCCCGGCGGCTGCCGCGGTGTCCGCCGGCGCCGAACGGACGGCGTGTCTTTTATTCCCGCGCTCAGCATGCCTTCCTCCGCCTGCTCGAGCCCGACGGCTTCCATTCCGGCTCTGTATTTTGTTTTTTCTTGATTTGTGCCAATGATGTGACATGTTTGGCTGCTAAACTGCGTCTTATTATCCAGATCACACACACATGCCGGAGGGGGNCTGTTTCTTAATGGCCGGTTTTGAAGCTAAAAGACAAAACAAATAAAGCATTTACTGAGAACATGCAGGGTGTGTGTGAGGTTAACAGTCCATCCATCCATCCATTATCTTCCGCTTTATCCTCCACTAGGGTCGGGGGGGGGGGGTTCCCAATGCCCATCTAGGGAAGAACGTTTTGGGCGCTGGGCAGATACACCCAGGACGGGACGTCAATCTATCACTGGACACACACTCACTCACACAGACACACTCTATATGGGGCAATTTGGAGAGTTCAATTGACCTTGATCCATGTTTTTGGACTGTGGGAGGAAACCGCAGAACCCGGAGGAAACCCACGCGGACACGGGGAGAAGATGGAAACTCCACCCAGATGGGGATTCAAACTGGGAATCTCCAGCGCTGAGAGGAGAACATGCTAAACCACTAGGCCACTACCATGCCGCCCGGTAAACTATCCCTCTGTGATAATAGCTTTTTATATTAAAGCTACTGTGTGTAACTTTAGCATTTGCGAGGAAGAGGTGG